>CAJNDV010017347.1:42249-56621 GCA_905221635.1 Symbiodinium sp. CCMP2456 | reverse complement strand
AAACCCAAAGCCTAAACCCTAAACCTCATTGAACTGAAGCTGCTTTGCCGCACAGCCGCGGCAGCCAAGCTCTCGCTCCGCTTCACGGCGCAGCTCTTGCACCAGGGCCTCAGAAACAGGGCCAACATCTCGCCCTTGTAGTGTCCTTATAGCTGCCATATTTCCTATGCTTGGGTATATATATATATACATTGAAGGAAACTGATAGTAACCTATGTAATCCTATCCTTGCAGTAAGATAACGTAACCTGAAAGTATCCCATATAATCGAAACCGTATTGCAGTAACCTATATACTCCTATCCTTAGAGTATTAAGGTAAACTGACAGTATCCCATGCTAATCGTCAATCGTATCCTCATCATATAAGCCTTTTACTAACCTACAATCTCCTATCCTTATCACAACCTTAAAGTAGCCTGAAGGTATCCCAGATCAATATCCTCTTTGTAAGCTTACAATAGCCTGTATTATGTTAACCTCATATTAACCTTGGCCAACGTCTCGTCATGGAGTGATGTATGGGGTTGCAAGGTATGAAGCTGGGGATTCGCAGTTTGAGTGATCGGGGCGTGGAGTCGCAGTTGATTCTGGAGAGTTTAGTGACTTTCGAGTAAGTAAGAACTGGGATTTTGGGGTGTTGGGATTTAGGGTTTAAGGGGTGTGGCACCTCGGCTTGATCCAAATGACTTGCGGGCCTTTGATTTAGGAGTTTGACGGTCAATCTCAAACCCAACCGCTCAAACCCTTGCACTTCTCAGTGAATCGCGGAACAAGAAGTAGCCAGCATGATCATGACTGTTGGAAGTGGAAGTTTCAGCGAAAGGGGAACCTGATAGAGACCCGAATACAGCAGGATCCCAAAAGGCTACTCGAGCTACAGTCGATGCTCATGTTATGTAGATGACATGATCGTAGCAGCGAAACAGGTAGGGCAGTGCTGATTTCATGTCGTTGTACTGAGGGCAGCTTAACTCCGGTAGTCGTCTGCACCACATACTGCCAACACTGACCACTACATGGCCTGAAGATTGTTGCTGCAAGCGCATGCTCGAAACACGTCTCACTCGTAAGCAAGGCAGCTACGACCGCACTTGTGACTACTACAGCGCAATTGACAATTCTTGTAGTGCGGCGAACAACTGACAGCAAGACAGGCTTTGCTTTCTCGTAGAGAACATTCAGAACACGGCAGACCCCGAATGCAGGGAAAACGTAAGATGCAATAAAGGACCCTTCTCAGTACGGGATCCCGTGTTCTTTGAAATCATTAGTAGCAAAGGCACCACCCGTGCCAGCAGCTGACGATACAGCTGGGTCTACGCAAGGGTCTACACAATTTTGCGTTCATAGCAAGATACCGCGAAAGTGACGTACCGCCTTGTGCTGTTGGTTTAGGGCAGAACTCTACCAAAAGATTCTGTGGAAGATAAGAGGCCTCCGACTCCACGTGTAGGGATGCCGTCCGCCCGCTGAGCAAAGCGACATTTATCCGCATGGGAGCCGGCACACGCGCAAGTAGTTGAGGCTTTCAGGGCTTGGGAGTTCAGAGTACCGGGTTGGGTCTGCGCCTTCTGCTTGTCGTGAGTCCGTAGCTTACAAGGAGAGCTTGTGCTGCTGCAAACAGCTACTGCAGCAGCTGACTGCTGAGCTGTTTTGTCGTAGTGCCACGAAACGAGTTGATAACTTCGATTTCAGCTTGAGCACTCCAGCACAAGACTCCTAAACGAGAAATTCCAGAGGCCCAGCGCTGGCCGTGTTCTAACTGTGGACTGGACTTCAGGAACAGGGTTGCTTGTAAAAGGCAGGACACTCGCTTTAGTTTCAGGTCTATGGACACCGTAAGTGACCATGCATATCACCCGCAGCCATTGGGGTCGAAGTGAAGTGTACAAACCCATCTGCAAACCGCCACAGAGGCTTTCGCACCAAATGGCGAACTCCTACGCACGAAGCCTGGCACATCCATGACTTCATCCGTCAGTCCCTAGACATCCGTACGCGCGGAGCCAAATGCAAACAGTTGACACCCGTGAGTCCACTACACAACACTCACCAGCTTCGGAGTTTGGGATACTTCTTCGTGGTTTTAGGATTGTGGGATGGTTGGCTGTTGGGGTTTGAAACTTTGGGCGGCTAGAGGTTCGGTTCAAGGTTTGCAGGTCTACGCCTTCAAGTTAAGCTGCCATGCCTGAGAGATTCATCCGGCCGGTGTTGGAAGGAAGCAGGTCAGAAAGCTACATGTAACACTTCTGACTAAAGGATTATGGTGTCGTTAGGTAGATACCGCACCGGTTCAACATTCAACATTCAAGATGAGCTGGTGTGGACCTAGCCCATGTCAAGATTCTCATCCAAGTTCAAGCGACACCAGCGCCAGTTTGCCTTCAAGTTCACCAGCGACTCCGCTCCGTCCCGGCAGCCTCAGCACCCACGGTTTAGGGTTTAGGGGTTCAGGGTGTTAAGAGTTTAAGGGCTTAAGGTCTAATGTCTAGAGCTAAAGTAATAGTTAGAGTGACGTCTTCCAAGGCTTCAACTCTTGGTTCTTGATTTCGGACTCGGTTTCGAACCTTTCATGTTCGAACCGATGCGCACCTGCGAAAATCCCACGATGTGTGTAATTCTTGCAAGAAGGCGTCACAAAGCCTGTGCAATTGAATATGAAGACTCAAGAACCCTTGTCATTTGAAAATCAGCCCTTATCGTCCGAGAAGCCCAGCAATTTGCGAAGCGACTCCTATGTGGCGCAGGTGGCTGAGAAAGAAGCCCTCGCACAGACTTTTGGGATTGTGATGGCATGATGCAATGTTGACTACGAGTACAACAGCAACCACTACTTCGAGTTGTGTGAGACATGTGCTCCAAACCGCGACGACTACGTGTACGATTACGACGACTACTGCTTTTGACAATATGAGCGCCGCGGTTGCTATTGGTAGTAAGCTATAATGATGAGAGAGCCTAAGATGAAAGAAGAAGATGATGCTTGCGACTAGTCGTCCTGGCCTTATTATATTGCCTGCACGGCACTGTATGCGAACAACGTCGCTGTCGAAATTGAGTGCGAGTGTAAAGGATTGAATCTGGTTTGTGCTAGTGGTGAACAGTTTACGGCTGAGGGTACAGCTTTGCGCCTGGCTCAGCCTAAGCAATGCGTAAGAATAGAAACCTAGATTTCGATACCATTTCCCTTCCCGGTGCAAAGTACGAAACTAACAGACACACGTCCTCGGCATCCCAAGCAGCACGACGAAGACCATTGCCACAACGCCACAACGCGCTCATGGCCTTTGCAGGGAGCAGGTGTCAGGATGAGAGCACGTTGACTTGTGACGAAGGGTGCGGACACCATCATTCATTTTGGTTCTTCAGTGCTTCATAATAAACGGATTGTAGATCTCGATGTGATGGTGCTTACTAAATGCTGTTGTTCATATCAAATGCGTGGCAGAGTGTTGTAGGCCGTGCAGCGCTTGCAGCTCTCGGCGCCATAGAAGAACGAAGCTTCAGGTTTCGATTGAACACGAGTCTAAAGGAGGACCCGGATCGCGAGATCCTGTGCGCGACCTTCGCGCACGATCTTCTCTCCGAGTTGTACATGCGCAGCAGCTTCCAAAGACAACAATCCAACCACAAGTACCACACGGTTGGCCAGCACTGACGAGACACCAACCACCATCATCGTCATTGGCATTGCCTGCTTCTCATTTTTCATCATAATCTTCGAGTTGATGGTGTGGTCTGGCAGCAATGAGACGGCACAGAAGTTAGTAGCTCACTTTGTCTCGATGCAGATCCCACATCCTGAAGCCTAGCAGACCTAAGATACTTGAACCGGGTCCCTTTCAACAACAGCTTGAGCATGAAACTTCCCACAAGCGGAAGGCCAACCCACCCATTCAGGGCTCTGCAAAGTTTCCAAGCTCCGCTGCTTCGTCCAAAAGAGATGACTCTAGATACAGACCCTGCCCCCCAAGTGCTCCGTAAACTTTCAAGGGTCCCGATAGTTTTCCTTGGCAGGTAGTTGAGGTCCAAGTGGGCCCGGATTGGCCTTGCTTTGAACCTCACCACCTCGCAATGCAGTCAAGCATAGGGTCCTTGACAATAGAATAAGGTTTCGGGGTATATGGTCATCTCATTTCAGCATGGAGCTCTAAAGGAGTGGTATGAATAACTATTCGACCATTTTTTAATGCAGCCGTTAGAAGAGGGTTTCAGGAGGAGGGGGGGGGTGGGGTGCATTGTCGTGTAACACAGAATAGGGAACTCCAAGGAATAATTCAGACCCCTGGCTAACAACAGCGCCTGCCAGGAGCGGAGTGGCTCGTCACGAGTGGGCGCCATGCAGTCTTTGCTGGGGTCATTGAAGGACGCCTCTGCTCGTATACATAAGATGTATATGAATATACATATGTATATATACATACACATGCTTAGCATGACGTGTCTTTAGATGCGGAGAGGTATACAGAAACGGATGTAGAACAATGCATAGCTATTGAAGCTGGTAATGCTGATTTGACAGTGGCGATGCTAGTGGGGAAAACGGTGACAATGCTAATAACGGTGATGGCAAATGTGGTCAGTGCTACAACCACCTTGACCATCATCATGAACAACAAGAAGCAATCACAACCGCCTTTACAACACGCATGGAGATGTTTGTTCCCGTGCATGCTTCTGCGATGTGCAGAGCTTAGCATGTGAGGAATGCACCGGGATCTTGAATAGACATATAAGGCTTTGCCTGAGGACTGTGAGTTTAGAGGTGACTCCCTGTGCAGGCTGCTGACGATTTAGAAGTTTACCACGTGCTTCCAGTGTATATCGTGTGCTTCTGGCTTTTCTCGCGTCTTAGATCTTGTGTCTGCTACAGTGCTGGCCAGAAGCATGGCATAGCAACAAGCAATGCTCCTACCAATGTAATACAGTCTGGCTTCAATGATTCTCATGCATAGTTAGGCTGCCGGCAATAGGGATGAATGACGCTCAAACTCAACGTAATCAGCTCTCCTGGAAGTGTTTGCAAGGCATGTGGAAGCCCGAGCATCGGGCTCCGAACCTAAACCCTGAACCCTGAACTCTGAGCCCTGAACCTTGAACCCCTAAATCCTGAAGTTACGTAAATTACATGTTTTGGGGCCTGAGGGCCTTAGGGTATGTGCAGGTCTCAGAGGATAGGCTTGAGGGTTTAGGGTTAAGGAGTAGGACTTGAGCCTCAAGCTGTATTGAATTGGAAGCGTCAATGTCGCAGAGAGGAGCACAAAAACAGACCAAGCACTACGCTTTAAACTCTAATCCCAACTTCAAGACCGTGCGGCCACCAAAGCGCGGAGCGCAGCGCGGTTGAAAAGTGCGCCGAAAGCCGCAGCCCTGGAATTCAGCGTTGGCGATGCGCATATGGCGTTTGCGCCGTTTTGGGTGTCTTGATGACATTACCGATCCGACTTTTGGGATCCTTATAAGCTACAAACCTCGGAAGGAAGCGAATCGGGACAACACTTGCTGTGTAATCGTCCTAGTACGAGCCAGCACGGACATCGCAGGCCACCATTACATCTGGGGCTGCCGAGTGGGCAGGAGAGACCACTCTCCAACCTAACCTCCGCTAAAACCCTCAAACGAAAAACCCTAAAAAGCTTCTGGAGCTTTTCTACACCAAAGAAAAGCTGCAGGACACTGTAGGGGCCCCTGTCTACCCCAAACCAAAGGCTCTTGAATTTGACCTTCCGACGGGTGTGTCGGGACCGCTGTCTTGAGGTCTTGGATTTTGGGGGGTTGCAGGTCGAGGGTCCGACAACTTGCTCTTCGGGGAAACCCTGGTGCGGGGGCCTTAATGATTAGAGGAGCGTTTTGGGCTCCTTTATAGTATAGTTATACTAAGGAACCCGAAAGAAAATATATTGATAATTTTTAGGCTTCTACAGTAGCCCTCATAGAGCCCTTGCGGAATCGCATGGCCAAAGGCAGCCGGATCCCGGCTGCAAGCTTCCTGATCGGAGGAGTCAACACCAAACACCATTCTGATGCAATCCTTGAGTAAGTATGAACACACAAATAGATACATAACCCATACATATACAATATATATATATATATATATACATATATACATATTTATTTATATACACACACACACAGAAAGCGTCGCAGTGCAGGCATGAGGGCATACTTATTTATATGTATGGTAATGATCTTAACTGCTTGTCTTGCTTCCTACGGTTTAGGGTTTAGGGTGTAGGGTTTAGGATTCTACTTGATCCCAAATCCGCCTGTTCCTGTCGGAGAGCAGGATGGGCTCGGCCTGGCATTCTCAGACGGTTTAGGGGTTTAGGGTTTAGGGTTCAGGGTGTAGGGTTTAGGGTAGTACACGTTTAGGGTTTAGGGTTTAGGGTAGTATAGGTTTAGGGTTTAGGGTAGTATAGGTTTAGGGTTTAGGGCCTCCAGAAGAACAGGTTGGGTTGTAGTTTTGGGTCCGGAAAGTGTAAAGTTTCCCAAAGTGCCACCTGGGGAGGAAAGGAAACAGGACAGCCAAGGCAACAGTCAGGGAATCCTTGAAGGTTTTGGGCATTTTGGTGTCCAAGATTAGTGTGGGGTTGTTCAGTAGGATGGAGCTGAAGCACGGGTTCAGATGGGAATTGACCGGTTTTGTGGGTGCTTGGAACCAGCATCAAACCCCATGAACCCACCTAAACCAGCCCTAAACCCTAAACCCAGAAACACCTAAACTCTGCATATCCGGCCTCTACCTCGGATCCAGAGAACTGCCCGACCAAGAGGCGGAAGTTCTCCTGGGCCCGGGTCGTAGGGTTTAGGGTCATGGACGGAGTCCAGAACTTGGCTTTTGATTGAACTTTTTTTCTAGAATTTTTTGGGGCTCTTTGGTTGTGTGATGTGGCTTTCACAGTCATATTAGGGCTAAGGCTTAAAGTTTGGGGTTCGTCCCTTGTGTTCTGAACTTTCTCAAGCAGGTAGAAGGGGGGGCGTGGGATGGCTCGGGGGTTAGGTTACTTGGTCCTACAACTCTTTCCAGTAACTATGATGTCCTGGCTGGGGCAAGCAATGCAGAGATGCGTTGAACCCAAGACCGAAAAACCCTAAAACCATGTATAAGGTTCACAAAAAGCGGCTAGGGTGCTGTCAGACGGCTTTAGTGTTGTTTGGAGTTTGGGCTTTAACCGAGCCCCATTCGGCAAAACCGAACCTTCAAGGCATTCCACTTCAACTATGCAATCATTTTCGAAAAGTAGATAAAGGAACTGGTGCGAATTCCAACGACCCCCAAGCAGACAAGAGAACCCTTCATCCCGAGTTCGCGCAGTGGGCTGCCCCGTGCCGACTAACCCAAATTCCTAAACGACCTCAAGCCACTAACCTCCCGACCAAGAGACGGCGAGGGGGAAACCGCCATCGTCGAAAACCAGGAACCAATCGAAGCGGCTCGACTCGTTACCTGAACTAGGTTCCCCAGTAGCCCCTTAATAATAAGGGTACCCTTTTTCCTACTATTTGGTTTGAATAAGGGAACCCAACAAGAAAAAGGGCAAAAGGGTACTACTGGGGAACCTGGTGAATTAAGGGCACCCCCTTTCGTCTCTGAAACTCTCGCATCAGAGGAACGCAGTCACAGATCAAGCCTAGAGGTTCTGGGCTTAATGTAGGGGCCTACAAAATTACCTATTGTATTTTGGGGGGGTTCCTTATTATAACTATGGCCTAATTTAAAAATTACCTATTTTATTTTGGGGGCTCCTTATTGTAATTTTGGTATACTGGGCCCCAAAAACCTATTATAATTATTAAGGCCCCCCTATATTGCCCGAACCCGGAACCCCAAACGAGATGCGCTGGAGGTAGCGCACCAGCCGTCGAGTCCGCAGCCAACGGAATGCAGTTCCAGCTGGGGTGGGCCTGTTGTGGGTTTCACGTTAAGGGTCTATGGTTCAGGACATCATGTGGTTTGGGACTTTAGGCTTCATTTGTGGTGCTCTGGCCTCTAGGTCCTTGAATGGTTCAGGACTGCATAGGGACGTGAGCAGCTGCATGTTCCCGTGTTAAAGCAAACCCCCGAGAACCGGAAGAGCGACTTTTCTAGAGCTTCCAACAATCGGGAAAGCCTCGCCTGAAGTCGACAGGCGGATCCTCCAGTGCAGATGCAGCATCCTGTGCGGCAATCGGCTTGGTGTTCCTGGGCAGATCTCCAAGGTTACGATGATAATTTTACAATCCTAAACAAATTCTGACCGGCATCACATGATGTGCCAGCTGATCAGCAGGGGCTGACACCAGGACTGTACCGTCATGCCCCGCGTGGGTTGCCAGCTGCGAGGCCTAGATAGTGAGAACAGGGTCACGGGGTAGTTGCTACTGTGTGTGAATTGGTCACTGCTTACATCGGAAGTCATGAATGATAAATATTTGGAGGCTCTGATAAAGAGCATGAACCTCCGAGTGCGAAAGGACTGGTGCCAACTCGAAGCCATGAGGCTCATCCCACAAGACATAGCCATCACAGTGCCTGGGCACAGGAATTCAGGGCGCAAGGACTCAGAGGCTCCGTTTCAAGGCTGATGGATTAGAGGGCCTCAAGCAAATACTAGGGTTTGGGGGGTATGATGCTATCATGGAGAATAAATATTGCATGAGGGCTAAACGGGAATAACATTCGTATGTATTCAGGCCACTGTAGTCGGCTGTGGGGCTTAGGGGCGGCACGGTCGGATCTCGGTTTAGGATGTTAGGTTTTTTTTTATGACTGGGCGCCAAGTGCGTACAACTCTTATACCCAGGCCCTGCTTTCTGAAAGCCAAGCTACGAGTTTCAGAAGACACGGGACGCTCAACCCAGCTCCGAAGAGCGGATCCTACTTGTAGGGAGCCCGAGTTTTAAAGTAGTACCCCCTGTGCCTAGAAAACCATTCAACCACCCAACGAAAACTTCAATGCCCTTTAAAGACATCTCATTCTTCGTGTACTTTTGGTCTAACCCGAACTAAACTCTTTCCACGACCTGCCGGTTCATTCCGAGGTGCCACTAAGCTTCCGAAACCCTGTAAACCCTACCAAACCCTAAGCCCGAAACTCCAAACCGGTAAAGTATGATGCCTTAAATCGTGCATTGCAAGAGCTCCTAAATTACTAAATCCTAATAGCCAAGACCTTAAAACTACAAAAATCCTAAGCCCTAAACCGTAGAAACTACAGAACCCCCAACCTGAACCCTAAACACCATTAACATACTAAAAAAACCTTAGAGTACTAACCCCTATGCACTCCCCTGAAAGTCCTCCTGACGAATGACAAAGTTTACTAGTACCAAAGTAATAACAATAATACCCATATATGACTAATAATATTAACAACCATATTAATACGAATATTGAAATTAAATAATATTCATAATTTTACTACTATTAATTGGCAAATAAATATGTATAAACTTATGAATAATAGGTTTTATTACTGTTAATTGGTGGTAGATCAATATTTATAGAGATACGAATAACTGGGCTTTGAAGTAACCAGGGAGAAACAAGTATAGACTTTTATTTCATAATGGTTCCTGTAAGGAACAGGTCCCCAAAAAAAGTATTAAAGTATGGTACTCCAAAGCCCAGTTAAGGTAGGATTTGGGTTTCAGGGCTTGGAGTGACGGGTCATTTTGGCTTCAAACCCCAAACCCCAAACCCCTAAACCCTAAACCCTAAACCCTGAATGATAATGTCCTGGCCTGGCCCAAGTCCTCTGAGCCGCTGAGGCGTAGCCCTGGCGAGCCTGCCACAGAAGGATTCGGAAGGGCTTAGGGCTTAGGGTTTGGGGTTTGGGGTTTAGGGCTTGGGGGTTTAGGGTTTAGGGCTTAGGGTTTGGGGGTTTAGGGTTTAGGGCTTGGGGTTTAAGGTTTAGGGGGTTTAGCTTAGGACTTAGGGTTAGAGGGCTTAGGGTCTAAGGTTAGAGGGTTTAGGGTTTAGGATTGAAGGTTAGAGGGTTCAGGTTGGGTAGTTGAGGGGTTAGGGTTTTTGCGGTGTGTTTGAGCTCCCTTCTACCAAAACGATCAGGGTTTAAGGTTGAGGGTTTAGGGTGGTGGGTAGTTTAGGGCTCATGTTGGGTAGTTGAGGATTCAGGTTCAGGGCGCTGGTAGATGAGGGTTCAGAGTTGAGGGTCAAGGCATTAGGGTTTGGGGTTTCTTTGAACCATCAATTGAGGCCCACAAGAAGAAGAAGCATCAAGAGTACTTATATACGTGTAGTATAATATACCCATACGCCTTCTTCTACTTCTTGAATCCCCCACATTAAACTCAGGAATTTTGGTGATGTTTGTCTTTTTGGGGTAGTGTTTAGGGACTGGGGCTGGTTTAGGTTTTTAGGGTGTTTAGCGGTTGTAAGATATGTACGGGTCTTAGGGGTTTTGAATGGCTACCCCGTAAGACTCCAAACCCTCATGACTATGACGCTGACAACTCTGATAGCTGCACTGCCTCTGTAGCTGTGAGGGCAACACAAGTAAAGCAAAGCTCCTGAGTTGCTATTTTTGCTAGGATGACTATTACCACTATTACTATTATGATTATTACTACCCTGAGGACCCAACACCTTCATATCCTGGCCCGAACTCTCCAACGGGGTCTCGCGGTTAACCGGCTGGAGTTCTGAATCTGAAGGTCTCACAGGGTTCTTGCAGGGTTCTGATAGAAGGGCGGGGCTACTATAAGGGTTACTTGATAGGGTCATTATATAGGGCCATATAGGGTTACTGTGGGGCTTGCTGTATAGGGCTACTATGTAGCTTTACTCTACACAGAGCTTTACTGGTTGCGGCTTTGGGGGTTGTGTGGGTTTCGGCTCAGCAGGAGTGCGGGATCCCAGGGTGTTGGGCTTAACGCTCCTCATGGTGGCTGCGGCGTTGATGAAACTGCGTCTGGTTCACTTAATGTGGCTTCTTCAAGGGTGTCTTTGCGTTTAACACGAGAGTTCTACATACAAGTCACACTAACCCTAGTTCACATGGCCAAAGACTCTCAACCGGTTCTTTGTTGGAATCCGGTGCAAGATGACTTGAAGTTCCACCGCCTGAGTTGCTTGTTAAGTCTATCGCATCCAGGGCTTGTGCGTTTTCAGCCGTTTCTCCCTCTTGACAGACTGCATGCCAAGTCTGTCTGTAAGGGCATGATGTTAAACTTTGATGCCGCACTGCTATGCTCTACTACGGCAGGTCAGGTGGCATCTATCGAGAATGCACTGTTATGTTTGTAAGTCATCAGCAACCTAGCAATTCAGACCATGTTGCACGCCGGTTTTGTCCTTGCTTGTGGAGCGCTTCTGCGACCATCAGAGCTGCTACGAAACTTAAAACATCTTAAAACCTGGATTTTTGGCTCTAGGATCTTGGCTTTCTGCCATCGGGTTTCCGGCGGCTGCCTTGAGAATCTGGGCTTGCGTTTATGCAGGCACTGGCCCTCGCGAGGCCACAGCTAGGCATGCAAGGATGCTCCCCGCTCCCATCACAGATGTCCGAACAGAGGCGGGGAGGTCTCTAGGCTCCAAAAGCAGATGTTAAAATTGAGAGCCTACCCTCTTTGCGGTGCTTGGCGGTTTAGGATCTCACACGAAAACACCGAAGCAAAACGGATAAACACCCTACTAATTACACATCTTCGACGACAGGAGATCGACCTACAGCGCGCCGCGCAGTCGAGCGGCTTCCTCAAGAGTTCGAAACTCGGGTGACTGGCGCTCACTGTCAGGGAAACCGGACCAAGTGAAAAGCTTGATCTCGTCCATGTACCTCACGAAGATCCAGCCCCTAAACCCTCAACCCATATCGGAGACAGGGGTGGAACTCGACACTTGTGGAAACAGCAGCAGATTCATAAGCTTTGACAAGGTTTGCAAATACGAGTTATACAGGTGTTGTTAACCTCCCATATGAGGGATCAGCCTTGTAAAATCCCTTCAGGCCCCGACCTGGGTAGTTGTCAAAATTAGGGTCCCTTTTGGGATACCCCAACTAATAGGTGCCGTATTAAAATAAGGACCCAAAAAGGGACCATAATTTTGACAACCACCCACCTCTAACGTCTGGAGTGCAGCCCTGAAGCCGAACCCGCGACTACCACTGGTTAGGGTTTAGGGTTTAGTGTTTAGGGTTTAGGGTTTAGGGTTTAGGGCTTCGGGTTTTGGGGGTTTACGGAGCTGCTGCTGCAGAGAGCGGATGCCGCAAACATCAACATCCGACATCCAAACTCATGGGTTTAGCACACACACAGACACCCACAGACTTCTGGGTTTAACGCTCATGGGGTTTTGGGCTCATACGGCTTAGGGCTCATGGGGTTTAGGGATCACATACTGTAGCATTTACTGTTGCTCGTGGGGCTTTAGGGTTTAGTGGGGTTTCCGCTTTAGGGCAGAGGCTCATAGGGCTGCAGGGATCCCCTGTACCCTAAATCCTAAACCCTGGACCTGAAATTCTAAACCACAACCCGGGGAAAGCCCCAGAACGAGATGGGTAGTTTGCCAAATTAGGGTCCCTTTTCGGGGGTTCTTTTCATAAGGGTGCCGTACTATATTGGGGACCTAAACGGGGACCCTAATTTCAGGGAACTACCCAGATGTCTTCGGATCGCCGAGATGCTTCAGGAACTCGCTGTAGTAGGGCTCATTCGGCTCCCCATCTCCCCGGATCACCTCCCGTGAGAAAGGGCTTGCAGGGCTTAGGGTTTAGAGTTTAAGGGTTTACGGCTTAGAGTTTAAGGGTTTAGGGTTTAGGGCTTAGAGTTTAAGGGTTTAGGGTTTAGGGCTTAGAGTTTAGGGTTTGGGGTCTAGACTTCAAGGAGTAGGGCTTAGGGTTTAGCCTCCGTAGAGAGCTTACAAAGGCTCTATGAGGGCCTTACGAGGCATCAAGCTTTATGAGGGTTCTCAAAGGTTCTTGTAAGGACTCTATCAGGCTGCTTGTTAGTTTCACGCGCGGTTTCTTACAAGGTCTTCGAAAGCCTTCATTGCGAGTCATGGCTTGGAACCCACACCACGTTCCTCCACAACATCCAACGCTTTCAGTAACAAAGTCATTAAATCGAAAAGGCACCCTAAACCCTAAACCCTAAACCCAAAACCCTAAACCCAGGCGTGTTGGTGTAAACTATCGGAGAAGTATCTGTATCCGCAGTATCAGGTCTAGTATACAATAAACTGCCCTTATAGTCCGTTTATAAACAAGTCACTGGAAGCATGCCGCAGGCGTTTATCATGGCAATTTTGGGTCCACAGCTAAAGAGTCCTGACTGAGTCACACTACATGTCAGAAGATCGTCAACTTCCTCCCGAAATCAAGTCTTGAGAACCTCTGCAGCATGTGGACGCCAACTGTTTGCCCAGGGCCTTGACGAAGTTGTAGCCGCCGAACGGACAAAACGTGCAAGTCCCTCAATGCGCTGGAAGGATTAGGCATCGCTTTGGGTTTGAGGTTTTCTTCTGCGCTTCAGCCAGGGACAGCCCTTTACATCACCAACTCGACGAAAACCCGAACCCTGGAACCAGAGCCTTGACTCCTGTGAGAAAGTCAAAGCCCACGGATCGGAGCAACGTAAAGCTCTGGGGACAAAAGGGGGGGACGCCCATTAAACCTCCAGCGCTGGAGAACCCTAAACCTAAAACCGAAAACTACCCTTACTGAAACTCTCCTTAGCTTAATCGTATTGTAAGGATCGCACCAAAAGGGAAACGCCACTTCTCGTTGCAATGCTCATGCCCTTGAGGCCTAAAACCTCCCCTCAGCACCTCCCAGAGAGAGAGGCCCTTACACAAGCCCTGATGTGCGGGCCTTAAACCTTGGAATAGGGTTCGGGGTAAGATCATGCTGTCACTAAAACAAAAAAGGCAACAAGGCAAGGCGCCCATACGACCCCGTCACACCCAAAACCCATCTAAGGTTCAAGGCTAAACATATTATAGGGGAAAAATATTTTTCCCCTATAATATGTTTAGTACTACTGCTGATGGACAAAATCCTGCACGACCCAAATATAGTATAGTACCATAAATCCCATAGTTTAGGTATATAAGGTCATGCAGGATTTTGTCCATCAGCCATAAGGTTCAAGGTTACCTCCTCAACTACTAGGAAAAGGCCTGGGCCCCACCAGATGCCACGCTTCCAATGGCTGCCCGGCTCCTGGAGAGTGCTCGGCCTCGAGTCTCAAGAGTCTAACCCTAGGGTTTAGGGTTTAGGGTTAGGGTTTAGGGTTTAGGGTTTAGAGTTTAGGGTTTAGGGTTTAGGATTTAGGGTTTAGGGTTTAGGGTTTAGGGTTTAGGGTGGGCTTTTCAGGATTTCTGACTTTGGGGTTTTCCTTTCCTTTCGAACCGCAGACGAGAGTCTC
>CAJNDV010017347.1:0-42149 GCA_905221635.1 Symbiodinium sp. CCMP2456 | reverse complement strand
CAAAAACACTTGAGCCAGAATCTTGACTTTGGGGTTTTCAGGGTTTAGAGAGTTCCGAACACTGTTTGCATTTTTGGGGCTTGCCGGCTGGTCCTGTCAAGCGTCTATAGAATCTATAGGGTCTCTATAAGTCGCATTGTCAGGCCTGGGGAGCTGGTATTCGTGTTCTTGCTGGCATGTTGCTGAGACTGCTAGACTGCAACACAAACGACTACAGTGTCCGCTTCCTGTAAGTGTTCTGGTAATCTAATGATGTGATGAATCCAGCAACAGGTCTTGAAGGGGCAATTAAATTCAATGTTCTTGGAACAAAGAGGCCCTGAGAAGAGGAACTGGGTTTGGGCAAGAAGCAATGGGTGTCTCGAGGAGCCAGGATAGCTGTTGCGGAGGCTCCCCACCCACAAAAACAGATATCTACACTCTTCAGCCGTAAAATCCATAGAACTTGATCCCTAAGCCTGAGATCTGACGTCGAAAGAAGGACCTGGAAGGGATCGAGAGAAGCAGGCCGTCTTCTGTCCATGCGTGTCACAATTCTCATCAGCAGCTCGGACTCATTCCCCGCAATGCAAAACTACTGACGACTACCCACCTAAGATCTCACAGCAAACACTCTATATTTATATACACACCTATACATATGTGCTTTTCTATACACACATGCCTGGACACCTTCTTCCCAAAGCTTCGGTGTTGTTGCAGCAATGTTAAGGTTTGAGGTTCAACACAGGACCCGCAACCCGAAGCTCCAACCTGGAGCATCCAAGTCAAGGTCACACCAAGGTTTAAGGCGGGTGTGGGCTTGGGGTCGAGGGCTTTAAGGGCATCCCTCAACTACTACACCCCTAAACCCTAATACCCTAAACCCTAAACCCTAATACCCTAATACCCTAAACCCAAAACCCTAATACCCTAAACCCTAAACCCTAATACCCTAATACCCTAAACCCTAATACCCTAAACCCTAATACCCTAAACCCTAAACCCTAAACGTCAACGCTTAGGCATCCATGGGTGCTGAAGAAGGCCAGCTGCTGGAGCTCGAGGGTGAACTTCCCACCTGCCGCAGAGAAGAGGGTGAACTCGACCGCCCTACGTATCCTCAAGAGGGCTTGGGAGTATGGCATGATAGACACATTCTCGTACATATATATATATATATATACACACACACATATTCACGCATGCATGGCAAACATGCATACATACCGCGGATGTCACTGCGAAATGGTTTCTTAAGTTACCTCAAAGTGTCTAGTTGACAAGGACTCGGCCAAAACACTCGGCCCCGCTTCGCGCTTAGAGATTTATCGCTCAAGCAAGGGGCAATGCAGCATTTGGCGCTTATTGGCTTCAGGGTACTAGCAGATCGCCGCGCCTCTCCGATGTAGGCAGAGTGTGCTACGGCAGTCGCTATAATCTTTTCCTTTAGGATCTAAGACAGATAAATGGGGGTTTCCGAGAAGGGGGGACCCCAATATATCACCCTAAATAGTAAGATCCTTATTCTGAGAGGACCCCAAAAGCAGGTACCCCCTTAGTTGAAACTCCCGGAACCCGGCTCCAAGCCCCGTAGCTCCAGGAAGGGTTCCGAGGGCCGGGTCCTGAAGCCCTAAACCCTAAACCCTAAACCCTAAACCCCTGAACCCTAAACCCTCAACCCTAGCGTAAGCTCTTCAACCCCAGACCCGAGCTTCTCGGGGTAAGTTTAGGAGTATATTGGGGCCTCAACAATTATCAATAAGCTTTTTCCAGGTAAGTTACTACAGGTATAATCAGGACCATGAGGGGATACCACCGCCACCACCACCACTTCTACTACTGCTGCTGCCACTGCCACTGCCACTGCCACTGCCACTGCCACTGCTACTGCTACTTGTACTACTACTACCACTACTACTACTACTACTACTACTACTACTACTGCTACTACTACTACTGCTACTACTACTACTACTACTACTACTACTACTAGTTACTCTTCCTCTACGCCCTCCAACTCGAAAGCTGCTGTCCTGAGATCCCCACGGAGGCAAGTCAAGCAAGAGCAGGGGGGGATGAGGTTTCCGACGTTCACCATATCCTGGAAGCAGAGCTTCCGGCGCAAGTTTTGGGTGCAGGGGGTACCAGGGTTGTAGGTATCGGGGACCTTACAAATATGCATGAACGGATACCTCTATACTATAGGCGAGATAAGGTAGATTATACAGTTTCCCAAAGTGCCACCCAAGTCACGAGGATAGGACTTCAGCTTTAGGATTGAGGCTTTAAGCGTTGGTTTTGGTTTGTTTGGCCTTCGGAATTTTGGATCGCTTCGAGAAATGGAGTGGAACTGCTTGGAGAACCCACAAAGCTGAGAAGATTACTATCTGAAGATACTTCAACACGGCTTGACGCTTAGAAGAAAGGCATGCTGCCTGCTTGTCTCCCCTAGATGTCTCGAACTGATGGGATGGTACATAGGAAGGATGGCAACGGATTGAGAAAGCCTTTTGTTGAGACTTCTTGAAATTGTTGGGGTGATGAATCCGTTAGGGGCAGTCCGACTCTGTATGGTTGCTCCAGGAGCAGTCTCAAACACTGCCTCAATATTTCGAAGAGGGTTTTGAGGGAAGTCACACTGCAGAGTCACTTCGTGGGACTACCGAGGAAGACTCCGGGAGACCAGTGCAACAGAACCAGAGCCCGACATCCTCGACATGAGAAACCCAAAACGCGATAGGGCTCGCCCTTCTTGGGATGCACAGTGCACGCACGCGCAAAACCTACACAGTCCGCTCGACCATGAACATGTCAGCACATAAGCCAACCAAAGTGTACACCTCAATGTGAGCAAGCTAGGACCTTGGCATACTACTTTGCAGGTCCGTCTTCGCCTAGCTACCCAACTCTAATCCGCTCTATCCGAACACACTTCAGCATCGACTACCAACTGCTCTAAGGTGATGAACCTCCAAGACATGCCAACAGCATCTTTGCATCGCATGGCATCCCCGGTGTTTTTGGTATGCAGCTTTCGCCGCAGCATGTAATGTGTAATGTGCACTTTCTGTGTTTTGGGCAATCTCGCGGGAGAACCATGTGACCAATACTGCTGCTGTAGATCCGTGTTGAGGGTTGAGGATTCAGGGTTTTCAAAGTTCGAGCATCTCAGAATCTTGGCAGGATGGCGATTTTTCTTGGGGAGCTGAAGCTCCGAATGGCGCCAACCGAAGTGCAAGAGTATCAAGCTAAGATCGATGTCTATGCCGCGCATTCACACCCCAGACTAAAAAGGCCTTGGTCAAGTCTGAGCCAGCTTGTATAACAGCGTAGGTCAAGTCCTGCCAAGTGTCTCAGATTTTATGCTAGAAGCCTACATATTTACTGACACGATTCCGCAGCCTCAACTTCATGAACCAGGGACTTCGGGGAGCAGCTATTCGGATCCGAGTCTTGCATTTTTGGGGGGTGTTGGGGTGTAGGGTTTGGGGGGTTGGGGGTGTTGCAGATTGAAAGGCTTAGGGCTTGGGTTCCAAGCTTTGTTTTCAACTGTCGGGCCATGGCTATCAATGGGGTCGAGAGGGTTTCGTACGCAGGGTTGCGAAGGGTCGGAAGAGGTTTGCATCGTGCGCCCGGAACCCCTAAACCGCAACTCCTCACCCTTAAACCACTAAGCCCCTAAACCCTTAAGCCCTTAAACCCTTTAACCTTCAAGCAAACCCTTAAGCCCTTCAGCCCTTTAGCCCTTAAGCCCCTAAACCCCAACCGCGGGTCCTAGGTCTGCTTGGGGATGATTTCCGGAGACGTCTACAGTCTACATCCCTTCGCCACGTGGGAGTTTAGGAACCCCTCAAAACTGGGGGGGGGGGGGGTTCTTACTGCAAGGACAACAAAATTAAGGACTCCTAGTTGTCAGAGCCCACCATGAGCTTGCCATGGAGGTCAGGGAATCACCCAGAGAGCCCAATACCCCTTAATTAAGGAACATACCTCAACTCATGATATTAAGGCCCCTATGATTTAAGGTATATTCCTCAATTAAGGTGCATTGGGTTCTCTGGGCAGGTGCACCAATTCGACCTGCCCTTTAAAGTTGTTTAAGCTCCTTTTGGACCCTGCTCCGATACGTTACCCGCCTGAAACCCCAAACCTTCATGGACCCAAGCTGTCAACACTAACTCCCCGAACGCCAACTCAACCATCACCCCAAATCACAAAGCCCCAAAGATCCCAAACCACTTCTTCCTGCACCCATGTGTTTGTTCCCCCCTTTCTCCTCGCCGGAGAACTTCAGCGAGTAGGTGGCGGGAGAGGGCGGCCTAGGGAGCCCAGTCCCGCAGAGGATGCCTGCGTTCTCTTCCGGGCTGCAATGGGGCTGAAAAGGCTTTCCGACGGTAGCAGCTCTAGGACTTGGAAGTGAAAGATTAGAGATCAGGATCCCATAACCCTTCAAGAGCATAGTATACTCTCCACCGACTCCTTGTAGTTACAGGGGTTGGCACTATCTGGCTTTATGGGTTTTGGGGTTTACGACATTCAAGTCAAAGTGTTTACTCGGGTTGAGAGTTTAGGCCTGCACTGTAGTTCGTGCATAGCACAGGGGCCTTAGTATATGATTGAAATATTAAATAGCTCTTTGGGGCATTTGGACGACAAGGGGATATTGGGGATAAGCGTCTCTACCATACCAAGACCTAAACCCTCAAACAGCTCGTTTCTCGGGTAGGCCCAACTTCTTCAAATCTTTCAGCAACGGAACCCACACCCTAAAGCTGGTTACCCATTCAAGGGTAAGATGTACGTCGGGCTTCTCAGCTCTCATCGATTGGTGTTAGGATCTTAAGATTCCGTGTGTTGCGGGCCTCAGGGTTCAGACCCTGTCGGGGCTTGGGGTTTAGAAGCTTCTGACCTCAGGATTCGAGGGTTTCGGGCCATCATAGGGGTTTTTGATTCAGAGGCTTGGGGTCTCACGGACTGCAAGCTTCTCAACAAACCAAAAAAGCCTATGCAGAGCAGCAAGCCTCTAGACTCTAAGCTCAATAACGTAGGGGCCTAAATAGTTACCAATACTATTTTGGGGGGTTCCTTATGATAATTATAGTACAATGGGCCCTCAAACCCTCTTCTAGGCCCCTACACCCTAAACCCTTACAGTAGCCCTTATAGAACCCATTAATGAACCCTTTAAAGGAGCCCCAAAACCGATATTATCAGAGCTGAAGGCAGAGCTGCGTGCTCCGACCATGGTCGTTGTCTGACCATACCTGGCTCTGGCAAGGCCTAGCCCCCGAGAAATAAGGCTTAACCCAATAACAACAGTAGTAGTAGCAGCAATTCACCCAATATAACAACAGTAGTAGTAGTAGTAGTAGTAGTAGTAGTAGTAGTAGTAGTAGTAGTAGCAGCAGCAATAATTCACCCAATATAACAACAGTAGTAGTAGTAGTAGTAGTAGTAGTAGTAGTAGTAGCAATAATACGGAAAGTAATAATTGTAGTAATAATAGTAGTGATAATCATAGTGATACTAGTGGTAGTAGTAGTAGTAGTAGTAGTAGTAGTGGTAACAATAAGAATAATCGTAATACTACTAGCAATACTAGTATTGCTGATCATCGTAATAATTAGTACACACTTCAGGCCCCAAAGCCCTACTTATTCAGCATCCCGAAGCTAGAGGACATGAGCACTCTGACCCCAACTGCCAACACGAAGTATCCTGAAGCCATGCAAGCTCAGGGTTTGGAGTCTAGGGTTTAGGCTGCACTGCAGACTTTCTCGCAAGACTTTCAGAAGATGCCTTCAAAGGCTCCCTCCCAACCACCCACTCACACATGCAAAACATTAAGGTTGTGGGGACAGGGCGTGCTTTGATTTTACCCTGGCTTCACATGGAACTGCTTAGGGTCACTTCGGCAAAAGAAAAAGCCCATGAAGACCTGAGTACTAAGATCCTTCGTACAAGGACCCCCCCAATAAGGGGCCCGGATGTTGTTACAGCGACCCTCAGACTTTAAGCACAGCCACAGCAAGAACACCTTAAGAAACCCTATCAAGTCCTAGAAAGCTTGAACAACAACTCGATAAGAAACTTCCTTTTGAAACAGAGCCGCGCACCAAAGCTCGAAGCTGAGCCACTTCAATCCGAACCCCAGGATCTCCCCACCCTTCTCTTCCACTGTCATATGAGGGTCTTAATAATTAGAATAGGGTTTTGGGGCCCTTTATTCTGCAATTATAATAAGGAGCCCGTATAGGTAATGCACTGTAGTTTATATGGCCGAAGGAGCAGTATCTTTGAAGTACTTAGGCTCTTATATTAGCACAGATCCTGAATTGGCCCGGATAGATCTCAAGTTAGAATGTTTAGGGGGTTTCAGGATGATGGGCTTGGGTCCCCAATAATTCTAGCCACACCATCCCTTAATTAGGGTGTTTTAAATTTAACTATACCATTTGACACCCCACAACCCTAGTCGAAGTATTAAGCCCGGACAGGGGCAAGGCACATGGCGCCCCAGTAGGGAGCGTCAGCGGGCTTTCCTGCGTCCAGGAGTCCAAAGCAATAGGCGGAATACAGGGGCCTCAATGATTCGAACAGGGCCTTACAGTAGATCGTAGCGTTGCCTAATGAATAAACTTCCATGTCGGCGCTGTAAGGCTGGTCACGAGGGGCAACCACTGCAGGTGGTTTCTAATCTCGCACCCAACTTATCTTGCGCAGTCTGTGCCAGTCTTGAAACACTCGTTGAGGAGGGTCCCCTTTCCAGGCAGTCAAGCACAAGAGCAGGTTTCTGAAGCAAGGCTCTCACCCCTCGGGCGCAATCGGACCGTAAGCCCATAAAGCCTAAGTCCCAAACAAAACCCTAAGCTTCAAACCCTATTTCCTAACGCGGCTCAAGCCCAAAAAAAACAAAATGCACGTGCTGCTACATGTCGGAAGCTGTCCTGCCGGCCAGGCCCACATGAAGGGCGCCATTGGCGTGATGAGGATCTTTTCCTCGGTCGAGGGATCAGGGCGGCGAGAGCCGTAGCCCAAGTTGGGAAGTCAAAGGCGGTGGAAGTTTCCGTTGAAGCCCGAGCTTCATAGGTCTGGTATCTGAATCGTCGAACAGCATTTACAACAAGAGTGTGAGCCAAGTCGACTGGAGAGACAATTGCTTCAACACGGGGGATAGCAGCCCCAAGGCCTTCAAGCCTTGAACTTCAAAGGTGCCGGAGTCTCCACAGCTCCTACGTCCACAAGAGAGACTCAATATGGGACTTTCCGCAGATGGGAGTTTCCGAATATACGGGGTACCTTATTTTGGGGTCCTTATAATAGGGATCCTAGTATTTAGGGTACTATATTAGGGTCCCCTATGTTCGGAAACCCCCATATGGAAGTGCCGGGCCTTCTCAAACCACCGGCCGTACTGGAGCACCATCAGCTCTTCCCCTGCGGGTCTGCGGAAATAGGAAAGACTCTAACTCGGTTGTAGTTTAGGGGCCCTGAGAAGTATTTATGAACAGGTACCTCTAGGGAGACCATAAGGGAAATAAAAAAGCTTCCGAAATTGCCACCTAACTAAAGTTTCGGTTGAAGAGTGACGGCTCTGACATCTGCAAACATCAAAAATGAAACAAAAGCTTCAACACGTTTTCAGAGTTTCAAAAGTTGGTGGAAGTCACGGGACTCGCTGCGGGATCTGTGATTTGGGATGTGGAATGCTAAGAGAAGCCCGACCCAACAACCAGTGTAACAACAACAACGACGACGACAACAACAACCACAACCGCAACCGTGACCGTGACCGTGACCGTGACCGTGACCGTGACCGTGACCGTGACCGTGACCGCAACCGCAACAGCAACAGCACAAGCCACAGCCACAGCGACAGCAACAGCAACAGCAACAGCAACAGCAACAGCAACAGCAACAGCAACAGCAACAGCAACAGCAACAGGAACAGGAACAGGAACAGCAGCAACAGCAAAGGCATCAGATTGGTGCAACAATAACAAGCAAGACTTACAGCTGCGAGCGTGAACCGAAGACGAGGATGGACAAAGGATGATGGCAAGATCATGCGCCGTCGGCAGAAGCTCTCGCTCCAAGAAATATGTCAAGTTTCGACGGGTCAGAAACCTGTAAATCCCTGAGCCCTAAACCTTGAACCGTACTGTCTAGCACACATTTACAGGGACTGTAACAGGAAAATGCTACCATGACTCATGCTGCTATAATATACTACAGTATGCTAGAGTGAGGTTTGAATGACAACTACAATACTGTGATATACCCTATTATATTGCAATATACTACAATCTACTGTAATGTAGGGGCCTTAATAATTTTATTAATTAGAATAGGCTTTTGGGGTATATTAAACGAAAACAAACGTACGGAAGCCCCCCAAACAACATCGTTTTGATAATGAATTTAGGCTCCTACATTAACCCTTAAATCCTAAATCCTAAACCCTAAACCCTAAACCCTAAGCCCTAAACCCTGAACCCTAAACCCTAAACCCCTGAGCCCGGAGAAGCCCTGGGAGGCCCGGCCGACTCCGTTCCCTTTCATCCAGAAGACTCCGCGGAGTCTCTCGGGAACCTAGGATTTAGGGTTTAGGGGTTTAGGATTTAGGGTTTAGGGTTTAGCCCCTGGCTTTTGAGGCTTCTTTCGGGTTGCGTTTCAGGGGTTCCACATGGTTCCTGGAGATTCTACAAGGGTTTTCTTGGTTCAGGGGGCTGGTGTTTCGTCTTTACGGATTTTGTATCGAAGTACTTCGGGCTCGATTTGCGTTCAGGGTGCGGGGTTTCGAGGATTCTGCGGACGCTATCCTACATTTGAGGAAGTAGGGTATATGCAGAGGTGGTTGATTTCGCCTATCTAACTAAGCCCTCTGATCCCTCAAACGGCTTGTGGGTGCGTCACTTCCATCCAGGCTTTGTAGGAATGAAGCGGAAGAGATTTAGTTTGGCGATTTTCGCTTCGGAACTTTGCTGAAGCACTGCTGTCTAGAGGATCACATGTAAAGGACAGGGTTTCGGACGTAGGAACTGACAGTTCAGGGCAAAGGGGCGTAAAAGAGGCGCAAAGCCTCAGAGTGCATGCTTCCGCGCCGGTTGCAGATTGCAGACCAGGTGCGTCTTCCCAAATCCCGGACACTTTCGTCGCCTCGTACCTGGGCGGTAGGTAGCAGGAACTTGAGCATGCGTAGGCTCATAGCCTTGCTTATCCGCATGCCATACGCAAAGACACATGCATCCGTACATGCATACTTACATACATACATACATACATACATACATACATACATACTTACATACATACATACATACATACATACATACTTACCTACATACATACATACATACATACATACATACCTACATACCTACGTACATACATACATACATACATACATACAGACAGACAGACAGACCGACAGACAGACAGACACACAGAAAGAAAAGAGAAAGAGAGAGCGAGAGACAGCGGCAGAGTGTGAGAATGCTTATACACTATACAGACTATACCTTCAACACATATGCATACATACTACATAAACATAATGTGTCATGCATCTACAAGTACATAGATGTATACATGTACGTATGCTTGTTTCAATCCGAACTTCGGTCCAAAGACAAGTACTGCGAGCCCCATCGATTTTCCACTTTGGGTGTTTGCAGGGCCCATGGCCTGCAAACGAGTTGAGCTCCCGTTCACGCTTCTGTGAGGATCTGACTAAGACGGCGAACTAACATCCTCACAACAGACTGAAATCGGGCGACTTAACGTCGCATACCTTGTTGAAGATGCTTCTGTCACGGCTTCCCCCAAGCCCTCTGCGCACTTTTCTTACTTGGGATAGCCATTTGCTTCGCTCGACAGCTTGGCCAGGATCTCCGATGCTGCACGCCTACCTGATAGCAAGGCGCCGTGGACGGTGGCCGGATACCTGGTCAGACTGTGGGACACGGGATGGGATGCATCGGGTCTAAATCGGAGTGTCCTTCGCAAGTCTGTCATGTATACTCTGCGCAGGTGCTCCTGTGAATATGTGTACACGTAGGAGCCGTGGTATTGTACATCTGTGCCTGTATGTATGCATGTATGAATGCATGTGTATGTGTGTGTCTGTGTGTGCATGTGTGTGCATGTGTGTGTGTGTGTGCCTGTGTGCCTGTGTGCCTGTGTGCCTGTGTGCCTGTGTGCCTGTGTGCCTGTGTGCCCGTGCCTCTGTCTGTGCGTGTGTGCGTTGGTTGTTGTTTTTGTTTGCGCGCGTGTGTGTGTGTGTGTGTATGTCTTCATGCATGCACACGTGTTCACATGTGCATCAGCACTTGTGTGTTTGTTTTTGCGTGGTGTGCAAGCCAGTGCAAAGAGACGGACACATGGATGCACCGACAACACAGGCACACTCGCCCAAAAAAACATGAAAAAGCAATGTCGTTTCATAACTACTCGGACCTGTCATGCGTAGCTTCGCCGGCGAAATGCAGAGGTCCCACCGGCTTGGCCAGGGCGTGCCTGTCTTGCGTCGTCGCCCCAACCTCAGCGAAAAATGGTGTTGTCGTCCATGCTGCTCATATGAGGGCGTCCTGTGCGGGCACACACATACGTTTGCGATAGTCTGCGTGCATGCATGAAGCATCTTCCATGTATGTGCATGCAAAGATCTACGTATGCACACACATACGTATGCTAGAATGCAGACACGTACGCAAGCAAACCTGCTTGCACACATATTTTCGGACACTGGGATGCGAGATCTGACATTGCTAGACAGTCTCGGGGCCCGAATCATGAGCCGGAGGCAAGACCCAAAATGGCTTTGGGGGCTCTACCGTTGTCGAACCAACACCCTGAAACTTTACACTTTACAGCGTAAGACTGAGACCAAGCCCCATGCTCACAACGACAAGCTCCACACAAGTTGAAACTTCCAAATGCCAGCTCGGCGGCAGCGAGAAAGGAGTAGCCCCCACAAGACCACTCATCCTCAGCCCACCTGGGCTGTAGATCCTAGATTTTTTTCTTGTTCAGCCCTGCCGGCCGCCATGCAAACTGGAAACTCCAAACCCAGTGAACACAACACTAAGCTTTGGTCTGTACCAAGTAGGACGAGGCGCGCGGTCTTTTTCGCCTCCAGGAGATTTGCTGCATCCACCTCCACCGGAGGGAACATCGACTTCCTTAGCTCCGTGCCAGATGGAGGATGACATGCCATCACCCGGCACGTCCTCATGCTTCTCTACTTTCGTCTTGCTGTCAATGCCATCGCCTGTCTGCTTGTGCAGCCGTGCGATCTTCAGGTGAGTGCTTGTAGCACCCATTGCCCAAATGCCGAATCCTAATTGAAGCGGCTAAAGGATTTCGAGACGCAGTATGAGGAACGGGTCTGAGAAAAGGAAGACATCGACATCCGAGCTTCAGCAGTGCAAGCACACGGCTCACAGCCTCCTCCTCCGGAAGTCGGGCCATCACCCGCCCCGCGCCAGTGACGAAATAAGCCACCAGCACATTGCTGCCGGTGACGGGCCGGAGGCTCACCCAGTACCTTGCCGTGCAGACTTTGCCTCCGACCCCACATAGCTGGCCCCGAAAAGCGCACAGAAGAGCAAAAAAAAGCGCTTGCCCGTCTCCAGAGTCCAAGGCTCGGCGCCTCGCAGGCAGAAGGCAAAGTCCGAGACTCCGAGGTCGGTGTCCGGTAAATGCAATGAGGCTTCACGTCTTTGCTCTCCCAGAAACACCGCCTTTCTAAAGCCCCCCAAACCGAAAAAAAAAACAAGGATAAGGCATAAGGCGAGAACACATGCTCAATGCAGCTGTGATGCTCGAACCTCAACGCCACCTTCTCCAAGACTCCCACACCCAGCCGTCCGAGGGCTTCAACCTTTGCCTCTGGCAGGGGAGGCCTGAAAAGCGCTGCCTGGTCCTTGGCAGTGTTTGCTCTGCTCTGCAAGTTGTGGGTGTTTGAACCGGATTTTCGACCCCTGAGTTCCGATATGGCTTAGATCGCTGTTCACGAGTCAATCAGCTCTCTCCTTCCAACATGTGGTTGCAGCCCGGGATCCCGCTGCAGGACGCCGAGAGGTAGCGTGCAAACACAAAAGTCCGCCTCGAGCCTCCGGCCGTCGCGCAAGCTCACGGCGCAGGCTGGCCCATCACCTGCATCCGCTGTAAACCACTCGATCCGCTCGACCTGCGCATCCAGGACGACCGTGATGCCTTCGGCCAGATGCTCAATCAGCTGCTGATACCCGGCCTTCCACAAGGCATGTCCACCGTCAAACTCGTCATCGATATCCCACCAAGTTGAGCTCAGCTCGTCTGGTGTCGCGGCATAGTCATGCTCTGTCTCGCCCGATATTGCGTTGAGCAGCAGCAACTGGGATCGCTTGTCCAGCTCATCAATACCTTTGAAGGCTTTCGATTTTAAGCCCCACAAAGTGGTCATGAGGCTTTGATCCACAATTGGCCCTTTCTTCGCCTCCCTCCGATCAGCACTTTGTTTCATGCGGAAGAGCTGCCAAAGAGCTTCAAAGTGCTTGTGGCTGCGCTGCAGCTCAACCTCGTCCATCTGCTTGCTCTGGTGTGGCTCAGTCTCAGTACCAACAGCTTCAAAATGAAGGTCATTCTCCCAATCAGTCTCCACGATTTTTGCTCCGCATGCCTTCACAATCGCCATTACCGGATTGGACCGGCAAGCTCCATGAACCCATGCTGCACCAAGATCCACGGCTGAGCCATCGGCAAAGTGCTCGGTACAAATTCGTCCACCCAGTCGGCCTCGAGCCTCGACCACGGTGACCTCGATGTCTTGCTGTGGGGCCTGCGGTTGCTTACGACCAGGTGATTTCAGACACGAGGCAACGGCAAGGCCGGCAGTGCCAGCGCCAATCACCACTACTCGCTTGGGTCGGGAAGTGCCTCGCAAAGCCATTCGAGAGAGACTGGGTCTTGCTGGAAGAGGTGCCACGATGCCGGAGCGGCAGGGGAACACCAGCATCGGCTACCATTCTGCAAGCTACTGGTCACCAGCGAGCCGAGCAACATCAGGACTGTCCTTCGACAAGGGTCGCTTCCGAGTGCTTCGACAGCACCGTCTTAGCAGGCCGAATGCTACTCGAGCTTTAGTCCATCTAAGTCGGCTTCGGTCGGGCCCCCACTCCAGAGGTCGACTGAGATTGCAGGGCTCCATACTTGACCTCCCTCGGAAGCGAGCATCAAAGTCATGCAGAATAGCCACAAGTTGTGGCCGCGGTGGGCATCGTCATCGTCATCATCAGCACCGCGCATCTCGCCATCGTCGTAAGTTGGGGGCTCCTAGCTTCTTTACATCTTTATCGGGCTCCGGTCAGGCTTCGCGCTTGCCACGGTCTGTTTCGGGTTGGATCGTGTCGATATCGAGCCTCAGTTTTTAAGGATGGCAGTGAATCCAGCCAAAACAAGGTCAAGCCCCCAAACGCGATGCTGACGGCGAAAAGGCTGCTCGACCAACATCATGATCAGAACGAACCATCCGACAAGCTACCCCATACCCCTCGCACCTTTCGACAGCATCAGCTACGGATGCTCTCGTAGTCATTATCAAGACGGAATCGGAGCTGCACATGCTGGCTCCAGAAGGTAGTCCCAGGAGCAGCGGTGCAGTACATTAAACCCATCCCCAAAGTTGGAGAAGCGTAGCCCCACGCTCTGGCGAGCATCGCCAGAATGGAAAAGAAAAACGGAAGCCACTTTGTGCCTAACGTGAGACTAACTATTTCTGCGCTGTAGCAGGGTCTCTGCATGGTCGTGCAATTAAAACAGTCGGCGCACCTCTTTACAGCTTGTTGGGCCTAGCCGAACCGTGCCAACACGCAGCACCTCCTGCAAAGCCTTTTCCTTTTCTGCATTGGAGGTGCTCCAAGCTGCCCATGAATGCAAGAGACGCTGCCGGAGTAAACCTTCTCAGGAGACCGTTTGGAAGACGAAAAGCCGGCCGTGTCGCTGCACTTCGGAGCTGCTCCTGCTATCGTACGCTCTCGGTATCACTCACTCTCACACACCGGCAAACAACGCACGTGGTGCGCTGGAAGTACCTCTCCGGCATTAAACCGTGGGACACAGACTGATCACCCTAAGACCCGCAGGACTCCGGCCATCCCCGGCCCAACCCGCATCCCAAACAGAAAGAGCCCTCAGTTGACGAACCGTGGCCCGGGGCACCTTGTGGAAAGCATCAGCGCCGGTTCACAAGCACCTGATGACACTGGTGGGTCGCCCCGCAAGTATGAGGGTAGAGATGATGCCGGCCCTGGTGGTGATGCTGATGATGGTGACGATACTACGGTCCTGGTGTCGAAGGCGAATGTGAAGTGAAAACTGTCGTGCTGCTGCTGCTGCTGCTGCTGCTGGACGAGGTTCTTTCCACACTTGTCGTGCAATCATGTTCAGCTGTGGGTGTTGGAGAGTTGGCCATGAAGGTGCTGGTCGAGGCAAGGATGGGAGGGGCAGGGGAATGAGGGCGGGGGGAGACCCTGAACATGTCAATCGAATATTCATTTCCATTCGCAGCCATGCTCAGCTTTTGCGGGACAGCTGAAGCTTTCTCGATTCGCCTTACCTGCCGATTGACTCCCGAGATTCCCGGAGCCCAAGATTCTTGCCTCGACCTGTGCCAGCACATCCGACATCTGCACCTGCCAGATGGAATGTCGGGCTTTTAAAATCGAAAGGCGCCGCGGGCTACAGAACCACTCTGTTTTCCTCACTAATTACTGCTGTATGCCAGGAAACAACATGTTGACAGCAACTCATATCAGGTGACGCGTTCCTTGCTTGCATCCACAACATCACCAAGCAACATACACTCAGCAATACTGCAAGCCGCACGCTCCATGTCATTATCATGATAGCGTCATAGTCATCAGCTCATGCCTGGTATGACTACGAAAATGACCATCCAGGTCAACAACCCAACCAACGTTCATCCCCGACCTTTTTGCTGTTGCTGTTATTCAAGCTCTGAGTGCTATCACCAACGAGTAAGGTTTTCTCATGTTTGTTGCTATCAACCCTATACTCTTCATACGCTCATTCCATGACACTTATATAGCCCTGAGTCCGCTTGGATCAACAGAGCCCTTGCGATAGCTTCCCTCTCATCAGGGCCGTCACGTCGGTAACATTCGGTAACTGTCCTCGCACTAAGCCCACTCAGCCTTAATTTAAAACCTGGCGGCCGAGAAAAGGGCAGGATCTCAGGTTACGCTACACAGTAGATGTGTAACGGTATCGGGATTAGGAATCTAGTCTAGGAGGGTGGATGAAACATAGACGAACCCACTCAACAGGCAACACCCAGCAAAACCCGATAACACAACACTCCACCCCTTAAACTCTATGAGCCGCCATCACCCTACTGAAAAACTCCACAAGTTGAATTGCATTAGACGGCAGACTCTGAAGCCATGCACACAAGACCCTGAAGCCCTGGGTTAGAGGGTCCCCAGCCCCAAAACCGGAGGTGTCCGTACTTCAAGCGGGCACCTGCATCGAGCGAATCATAAGATCCACGCAGACGATATCGCTTCCTCGGCTGCCACAAACAGCATCGGCCTCTCCAGACAACCCAACCAGACATTGAAAGATGATCAGCCGTGTAGTATCTATCAGAAATGTCTGAACCGCAATTGGGCCTGTGAGTCTCCGTCCCGGGTGTGAAGGTTTCAGGCATCCTTATCATCCTGACTCTTCCTCAACTCGAAACCTTGAAGCCGAAAGTCCCCCCTCTCATCGAGGCTCAACTTTGGAAAGATTGACAGCTCTTTGGTGCTATTCAGCTTCGACGTTGCTCGGGGTGTTGCTCGGGGTGGTGACATAAAAGCACTTTGCGCACTGTGGAGTTGGCAAGAAGCTTTATCATGCCTCTGGTTGAGGACGACGAATATAACCATCAGATTAGCGCAGAATCCGCAGAATGTGAAAACCGGAAGATCAGCCCAGACCCAGGATGTCCAGAGCCCAAGAAAGAGGGGCACACATGAAGTAGGAAGACTGGGGATAGCAAGCATGACAATTCTGCTGCTTCTGCGACCATCAGACTAAATACATGAGACGATTCGAAGAACCGTGAATAATGGTACTGTGATGAAAATACTTTCTTGTAATCTGGCTGAAAGGCCTGCTTTGCAGATACAGAAAACTCCAACACATCTGTAAAGCAAGATGGGAGTATTTCGAAAAGAACTCGTAAGCCCGAGGACTGTTAGTTCAAAGCTGGAAAAGCCAGAGCCACTGTGATACAACATGTGAACCCTCTAAACCTATCTTACATACCAGCCCTAACGACTGAGGACCCCGGCGTCGAGGCTCACCACGCAGCCGCCGGATGCCTCTGTTTCTCACGGAAGCTGTCATGAGCATGAACATCCACATAAACATAACCAGCCTGTGGCTGCTCATGACGGCTCGCGGTTAGAGTTGTTGTTGTCACTGCTAAGATGATTAGTTTAGCAAAATTTCAAGGTGGTTTCACGGTTGTGGCGAGTTCTTTAGATGGGCCTGCTCAGGAAACTATACACCTGTTTTGCCTCGTGCCCATCCAATGTGTGGGGGTCACAATGTGCCATATGACTGGAGCTTGCATCAACAGCAAGAACCCAAACCAAACCATGAGCCGGCAGGCCCGACAACTCCCATAGGCAGAACTCCGACTGAATCCTCAAGGCTGTCTTTTGATCGCTGTAATCGCCCGTAACCGAAGGCTCTGCCTGCAGCGACATCCGCCAAGGATATGGTTCCACCATTGTCCTGGCAGAGCCGCAGCTTGCCGGTTGCGGCTGTTAATAGCAAGGGGGACCGCTTGGAAGCGCACTGACCACGAGCCCTTTGGAACAGGAAGACGGTCTCGGAGAGCTTGAGAAAGCACTCGTATGGACTCTACCATGCATCGTGCATGGAGCACATGAACTACATGCGTATGTCGGTACGTGTATACATACATCTGTAGCACTTGAAGTGCATACATGCAAACATGTGTTCATCCACGCAGTACATACATGTATACATAACTGCACTGATCTGTCTACCTGCCTTCGTACCTACCTGCCTGCCTACCTATGTACATACACGCATACATGCATGCATGCATACATACAGACATACATACACGCACAGACAAGCCTCACTCTCTCTACTTACATTCTGATTTACTTACCTTTCTGTCTACCTAATCTTGCTTGCATCTGCATGTCAGCTTGCTCGTTCGTTGACACATCCATGTGTCTGCGGAAGACCTGCTTACATGAATCTATGCTTCAGTTTGCGGAACAGATGGACCGCCGCGTGTACTTCGGTGAATGCATCTATGCATAGATTATGATGTTGCAAGTAAATGTCTTTATTGAGACGGAGACGGCAACAGACTGTAGTGGTCGTGTTTTTGTCGCGTTTGTCGTCGTCGAAAGCATGGCGGTGGTAGTTAGCAAAGTAGCAGTACTAGGAGCAGTAGAAGCAGCACTAGAGTGGCATAGCACGAGCGGTAGCCGTTGCCGTAGCAGCCACGGACGCCGCGAAACCTGGGTGCAGCTGAGGACATGGCCGGATCAAAAATATCAGAAAGTCGAGTGCGATCTTGTGGGCTGATGTCCTGAGATCGGGATCTGTATTGACGGGATAAGGCTGGAAATTTACAGCGTTAGTATGCAGTACTCGAGATGTGCAGTCTTGGTTTCTGTGATTATTCACAATCGAACTTTCCAAAGCAGCCTGAAGCGTCAAAATCCTAAAGAGGAGTGATTCAAGGGCTTCTCTGCAGGGTTCAAGTTAACACAGAAGCGTATATGATGTCAGTAGGATTCGATGTGCAGAGTGATCCTCACGACTATACCAGTCCGAAGACAATGGACACAACAAGCTGGCAGGCAAAGGGTCGCAAGCACCTAGTGCCTTACTGTTTCATGGTTTCAAGTTTGGGAAGAAACAGGGTTCCCTCGCGGTCTTAGGCTTCTTGAATGTGTTACTACATTTAATTGGCAACCAGTCGTCTCGGCGCCTACACTGCGGCAGTGCTGTCAGCACCTATTCGGGTACTGTAGACCAGAAAGATATCGGCCGGGGTGCCAGGTCGTCGAGGATCTCTTTGGCTACCGGGTCCTCGCAGAGACATGCAGAGACTGTAGAATTCCGTGAGACTGCGATAGACGGGCTGGTAGGCCGTGCGAGTCTCTCACTTGTCTGGCCCCTACTTTTTCGCTTGGAAGCCCCACTGCCACACTGAGTTGCCACGCTCTACGCCCCAAACCACTCAGCAATGCCTGGATGGCTTCGTCGATAACAGATCGAGCCACCTCCGCGCGTGCGTGGAAACATCCAAGAAAGTGTGACTCCAGACTGAGGGCTTTGAATGATGGTATACAAGCAAGGTTAGCCGCAGCTGTGCAGGTTTCCGAGCCCCGAGCTCGGTGCCACACGGATCACAGATAGTGGCAAAGGCTCCCATACCCTTATGTTGAGACCCCAGCGTTTCAGTTTCCGGGCCGAGAACGCACATGGGAGTCCGTGATAGTGCACAACTTTTTGGCCGAAGGTCCAAATTCAGTCCACAATAAAAAAACCTTGGTTCTTGCCCGCTTCTGTGCCTAACGACAGACCTACCCGTTCCTTCACAAGATTTGCATCCGACAGCATTGCTTGAGAGGTGCGGGTTTCATGGATACCCTTCACAACCCGCTGAGACTAGCACAGCATGTGTCTACGAAACCCAGGGCTGCTCTGCACTGGAGTGGTCATTCGTCAGATCCTCTTAATCTGGGCCAAAGTGGTGCAAGTCCTCCTTTGTCCTGAATCCCAATTCGAATTTCCTCCTGTGATTTTGGAATTGAAAACCTGAAGGCTTGCTGGCAATTTGTGGTACTGCTTGGAAGAACCGGCCGGGAATTCCTACCTCTACGATTACACTCTCCGCCCATTAAATGCAAGCCTGCACTCTGAAAACTCCTTGGGATCTGGGAATGGTGATCTTGTGGGAGGCTTTGATCGAAACTCCAACGAACTCAAGCTCGAATTTCAACGAGCCTGAGCTAATCAGTAATCATCCGGCTTTTGGAAACATAAACATCAAATATTTTCAAGCTCAAAATAAACTCTGACCGTAAGTACTGCTCGCGAACCACTGGAATGCATCTGCCTTATCAACCTCCTCATCAGACGAATGTTTTGTGCGTTCTCTACTCGGGTACTGCCTTGCCTCGATCTCGAAGAGCTCATCCACCGACTGCGCAGGGAAAATGTACATTTCCAGCCACTCCATGTCAGCAGAACGGCAGAACTGTCCACGGCAAATCATGCTTGTGGGAGGGCTCCTTGTAAGCCCGAAAAAGCAGATTTGTGCATTGGGATTCCATGGCGTCCTACCGCATGCAGGGAAGCTCATGTCGTGGCGACCCGGGACTTGACAAGATGAAGGCTTGGGGCCGAGATTCTTTGTTGGTCTCAATCCCAACGCTGCTTTCGTGCTCAAGATTGTTCAAGGCCACTGCAAAGCCGAAGAGCCCTGCATCTCTTGCCGAAGGGCCTCTGTAAACTTGTGGTGGAGGCCGCCGTGCTCCGAATGCTTCAGGATGCATGTAATCAACCGAGTCACCCTCAGCCAGCAGGGCTGCGCTGCTTCTTGGCAAAGTCTCGCAGCTAAGTGCCACAGCCATGGGATGCGACGGAGGAACGGAGAGGTCTTTCTGTTGCAGCTTGATCTCATCTCTGCATGTGCGCAATGACACTATCAAAACGGAAACTTAGCGTTTCACAGAATATATTTCTCTGTGAGGCGCGGGCGCTTCAAAGCCTGAACTTCAAGCCCGGAACTCTGGATCCCACACCTGAACGCTGCTGATGGACCTTGCGCCCCGAAGCCATCGAACCGAAAGCCCTGGGTTGAAACTCAAGCCGTAGATTTGTTTGACCAACGCCGTTAAACCCAAGGCACCGTGAGGCGAGAAGGTGCTCGTCTGCATGGCGCTTGCGCTTCTTCTCCTGCGGATCATCGCGGACTAGATATTCTAGGATTCTAGGGCGTTAATTGTGCTGAGCCGGGTTTGCACATAGGCGCTTGGGGCCGACAGCTGAGGTATGCTGAGTCGAGGCATCACGGGCATGCAGATTCGGTTGTAACGCCAGGAACGTCTCCGCAAGTCGAGGACAGACCAGAGCGCGGAATACTTCGGAGTGCGCAGACAGCTTTGTGGAGCCGAGCCTGGGCCATCTTCTGCGCAGCTGCCTGAGCGACGGCAAGGGGAAGTTTGCTCTGCTCGACAAAGAACTGCATAAGAGAATTATCATCGTCCCCTCATGCCGAAAACTCAGAATACAGAGACACAGAGCGGCAATGACATGAAGCGCAACCCCACCCTCTCATTCAGTTTGCTTGCGTCCTAGAAACCGGCAGGTACCCATGCGTTCATGGGCGTAAACCTATCGCCGTTGTTACCAAAGGGGAATGCAACACTGCCCATAATCACACAACCGCCAAACCGTAATGACTACCCCTCTGGTCGAATACCTTTTCAAGCTCGGCGCAGCCTGACGGTATCATTCTGGATCACCGCCATCAATACTGAGGTGAGCCGGCGACTTTGCTGTTTGTTAGTGTTGCGGCATTTCTTTTGCCTCAATTCAAGCTCGGCATCCCTCATCCATGTTCGAAAACCACTTACACTTAAAGCCTAAGCCAGGCAGCCCTGCAACTCTTGAGAACTTCGCCACAATCTGCTTACCCCGGCCCACGAAATGCGCAAGTCGGATTGCGTGCAGCCGTTTAAAGCCCAGGGGCCATGGTGCTCTCGACGAAAATGGCGGAGATAACCTGGAAGAGGTGGTGCAGTACTTTAATGATTGAAACACAAATTCCCTGAAAAACTGCGAAAGCACAGCACACAACGACCAACTGTTTCCGCCGACTTCGTCTCAGCGGTCACAGGTGGTGTGGCTTCAGGTGCAGGGATCTGTGCGTCCAGGTGCATCTTTTGGCCGGGCAGCATTGAAAAGCCCAATTGTGATCGAAAAAATGAACAAGCAGTAGATCAGACCTTAGTTGCAAGCAGGCCGAAGGCCGAACCTCGACTGAGCAACCAAGCCCGGGCTTTAGTGTTTCAGGGTCTAAACGGACGGCACAGGGCCGCTGCCAATGATCCGATAAAAGCAAGCCGGACCCTTCGATGCAGGGGTGCGGGGAGTCACGGGAACCTGTTTGGGGAGTAACGGAAACCATTTCTGGCGTCGTAACGGGAACGAGGGCTAGTAGAAACAGGAACCACTCAGGGAGCGTAACCGTAGCTGTGCAAGGAAAGCCAAGCAACCGAAACTATGCTGAAACTCTTGTGTGGGGGACCGGTTTTCGGTCCCCTACTTTGACACCATGAAAGCCTCATGCTGACGCCTATGTTTCGTTCGAGTCATATAAACTTTGGGTTGAAACAGATTCACGGCTTGGGATATAGGATGCCAGTGGAAATACACTCCTTGTTTCTGAAGCCACAAGTTGTTTCTTCATTGTGTTTTTGTCGAAGAAATATGGATGCTTTATCTTACAAGAAGGTTCGTACTAATGCAAGTCGAAGTTGTCGTACTACGAGTACTACTACTATATTGGTGGCGGGGCCAAACATTTGCACGCCATCGTGGACTGACCAGCGCCAGCTTGGCTTGTTTTCTGGGTTGAAGGTTTAGGCCTTCGGGCTGTAGGACTCTGTAGAGGTATTTAGGAGGTTTAGGGGTTCAAGGGTTTAGTGTTTTAGGGGCTTAGGGTTGACGGGTCAGGTTCTGAGGTTCAGGCATTTGCCAGTCAAGAGCAGCTTTGAACGCTCGAGGACGGCTTTGAGGGTCTGGGGTTTCGGTCAGCTCTTAGCACCAGAAGTAGGACAAATAAAGACGTGACAAGACTACACACAGGAGCGTTCGTCATATGATCGTGCACACAAGTCATGAAATGTGCAGTTTCACTCGCCGCACACCCATGCAATGTTACTCTGGGGCATTCATGGCAACACCGATGCTGCAGCCATCGGAAATTCAGGTCAAAGGTTGCTGTGAAAATATGAGGTCAGCTTCTAGTGCTAATGTGGAGGCCTGTTAAATAAGGTGGGCCTGTTTAATGCTACGGTGGGCCTGTTTAATGCGTTTTTTAACATTCAAGCCGAGACCAGCAACTTGAAGGTCCTATCTGATGCGTTTTTTTGGGCCTGGCAATGTTTGGGTTGTGCTGCTTCCCTTCTAGTAATGGTCAATCTTAAAGCAGCCACGACCTACCTCAAGCCTAAAGCCTAAATCCCCCTTGAACCTCACCTCAACCTCCCTTTATTAAGCCTGAACCTGAGACCACCCCCGAACCCTAAAGCCTAAAACCCCCCTCCAAACCCTGAAACCCTGGCCCTGAAGCCCGAAACTCTCCCTAAACCCTCCTACTTCAACCCCAGACCGAGATCAAACCAAGCCCACGAAACCCTCCGCTTTTAACGTAGCCTAACCTACAGAACCCTCTTAAACCCTCCCACAGCCTTCTACTCAAGCCCCGAGACCCCAAATGAAACCAAACCACCCCAAACCCCCGAAACCTACAGAACCCTCTTAATCTTAATTTAGTCAAAGCCACCCCGACCCCAAGCCAGCCCACAAACCCTTAAATCCTACAATTCCCTTTCAACTTAGTCAAAGCCACCCAGACCCCAAGCCAGCCCACAAACCCTTAAATCCCCCATTCCCTTTCAACTTAGTCAAAGCCACCCAGACCCCAAGCCAGCCCACAAACCCTGAAATCCCCCAATTCCCTTCTAACTTAGTCAAGCCACCCAGACCCCAAGCCAGCCAGCCCACAAACCCTGAGATACCCCAATTCCCTTCTAACCTAGTCAAAGCCCCACACAAACCCTGGGATCCCCCAATTTACCTTCTAACTTAGTCAAAGCCACCCAGACCCCAAGCCAGCCCACAAACCCTTAAATCCCCAATTCCCTTCTAACCTAGTCAAGCCACCCAGACCCCAAGCCAGCCCACAAACCCTAGAATCCCCCAATTCCCTTCTAACTTATAGTCAAAGCCACCCGACCCCAAGCCAGCCCACAAACTCTGAAATACCCCAATTCCCTTCTAACTTAGTCAAAGCCACCCAGACCTCAAGCCAACCCAAGAGCCCCAATCTACCGAACCTTGGCCTAGGGGGTCACGGATCCCAGATTATTCNNCAGCAATCAATCAACGGGGGGGGGGGGGGGGGGGGGTTATTATTTAGGCCCCCACATTACATGACATGACATGTTGAAGCTGTATAAGTGGGGGACCGGAAAGCGATCCCTGAGTTGGCGAGACCACAAGAGCGGGTGGACGTGAAACAAGTCATTATTGGAGCCCTGCGCTGGTTCCTGGTACGAGGGGCGGCCTCGAAAGTGTTACAGGAACTGGTGGTTGCTGTTACGGGATCGGTCCCCGTTCCTGTTACGGGTTGTCATTACCCTTACAGCCAACCCCTCTGAGACAGGACCTGTTTTAGAGTCTGAAGCGCTTGTGAAGCCAGGGCACTGAAGAACCAGCTGTTTTCGCCCATCTCCTGCGCACCGGGTGAAGTGATTGCGCCGAAAGGGTTCAAAACTTCTGGGTTGAAGCTCAGCCCCAGTTCTTGAAAGCTTTGGGGCTTCGTGGGCAATCATCTTCGAAAAGATCCATAAACGATCAAGGCTAACCACAATATTTAGTATCAATAGAGCGGTGTTCGAAACAGGCCCCACAGCGCGGCAGAGAAGCACACAACAGAGTTCCCAGTTAACGAACACAAACAGAACTCCTGGGAGACCAACTGCACAATATGCTTGCCTGTCATGTTCGACAACTCGATGCAATCCCACACCCTTCGACGTCTGAAACATGGCTTGCCACACCATCAACACAGTTGTAAGGACACGGTCGAAGCCATTGGATGTCACTCCTCTTGCACAAACTCGAAAATTGGCTGGCCGGCGATGTTCGCACCTGACAACTCGCGGCGTTCTTGCTCGACAATTCAAGAAGTCGTATACTCAGGTTCATGACTTACTTGACTCAAGGGGCAGCCCGTCACCAGCTGCTTGAAAGAAGGGCTGATGTGGAGTTCGGGCTTCAGCGTTGCCGCCTTGCGTCCTTTGCTTGAAGGGCTCTGGGTACAGCCATGGCACAGTCGCCAAAGCTGCATCTGAAGGTGGAGTACCTAGGGTCTGCATGAGGGGGGGCAGATTCTGAGAGCAGGCCTACAAGGAATCTGCAAGGAGTCTGAATGAACAACTATTGAACAGCAGGTGAACAGCACTACATTACAGATGCTGCTGTGCTGTTGACTGAGGACACCAAAGTCTGGCAGTCGGCAGGTGGTGCCCGGACACTAGCTATTTTTCGTTCCCAGAAAAGGGCCAAGCAGGGGAGGCCTTCTCGCGTACTGAGCTGGGAAAAAGCACCCCAAGCAGGCCCGAAGCTCAAGAGTCTGAAGGACCCGCCCAGTCCGAGGATGGAGCATTGACCGCGGGACTGAGTTGAACCACGGCGTGACGTTTTTCCTCCAAGTGCTTGGCTAACAAGAAAATCTCATCTCTTGCAACTGGTTTCCGCTGGGTTCACTTCATCTAGCGGGACTAATAGGTTCACAGGATCGTCAGCTGCCCTTGGCTTAGGCTTTCGCTCCGCTTCCAGTCTTGTCTCAGGCTCAAAGAACTAGGGCGCATCAGAACTCACCGGGGTACAACCCTGGAGGTAGTAAGTAGACCTCCTTTCTTGCTGAGACAGGCAGCAGCTCTGCGACTGATCCCTTCAGCACTTGCTTTTATTTTACTCGGAAATCATCGAAATCATGGGTTCTTTTTGCACTGAACCTGGTAGGCTCAGCTTTGCTGGTGTAGGGTCGACAGATTACAAAGATACTCTGAGACAAGGACGGCCATGCAGAAACCTTTTTCTGTGCTGCTGAGGCCATGGCGCTTCCTTCCGCCGGCCGAGCAGCTCTCGAAAGAGAAGCGCTGCCACGTACCTGGTAACTTGATTCGACTTCCACCACAGCCTTTGGGTTTCGGACTTCAGTGCTATAGCAGGGGGAGGACTGCAGACAGAGAGAGAGAGAGAGAGAGAACGAAGGCTATCGGCCGGGTCCCCGAATCTAAGTCCTCCTCTCGAGGTCCTAAAATACTTCATCACGAACACCCGAAGCTGCTGCTTCAGCCCTACATCCTCCAGACCCCTAAGCCCCAGAACTGCCACTGCGGAGCAGGCCACAAGATTAGCCCGAAGAAGACCATGGACCACATCAAGGTGCTGATTCCACCCAGCATGCCTGAGCCACGCGGAGTTTCTGTCCCACACCCGAAGCCCTGAAGGAAGCCGCCAAAACGAACCGAACAGAACTTCCTCATCTGAAAGTAAATCTACAGCCCTACTGCACGTAGAATCACGGAACCCTCGACTTTGAAGCCCCTCCGTCAGCCGAGGCAACCGTAGCTACTCTCTGGCCAGCTGTTTGCAATCGAGAAACCTTGGATCATCCTGAGCGGTCGCGGGATTCCAAGCTAGAAGAAACTCTGAGGAGGAGAAGTGCAAGAGACGACATCACATTTAGAATCATCGTACTGACAGGACCATGAGAGCGAAAGGAATGAGATCCTGCCACGCACTTATTTGCCAAGCCGTGTTGGCTGCTTGTAATGATTCTGCTGATGATGTTAATTTCGCTTCTACTTGTACTGATGCTACTGGTGCTGGAGCTGATTCCTCTGATGCTGTGGGGGGTAGGGTTGTGGTCTGGAGCTGGTTCAGCTGATGATCCCGATGATGATGCCTGCTGATGTCGCTGCTGCCTCTGCTCATATTTTGTGACCCCGGCTGATTCTGCTCGTATCTGCTCGTCCATGTGCTGATTCTGCTGGTGCGATGAACTATGCTGGCACCCGTGCTGAAGCTGGTGTCTGCCGCCTCTGGTCGATGCCGGCACTGACTGCTGCAACTGTCTGTGTGGTAAGATGCAAGATAAAAATGCTGATGAGAGGGCCGAGGAGAAGAATGGCGCACGGGCGCTGGTGTTGCTGGTTGCGCTGGTGTTGCTGGTGCTGAAGGTGCTGCTGGTGTTGCTTGTGATGCTAGTGCTGATGGTGGCACGGGTGGCGCGGGCGGCAGTGGTGGCGGCGCTGCTGGCGCTGTTCCGTTTGTTTTGGAAATCGGCATGTCCCGTGTAATGAACATAGTAGCAAGGAAGGCTCTGCCACGCACGACACTTGGTCCAGCCACAAAGCCATGACGAAGACAAGCAACTACCGCTCTACTCAAAAGGCTCGGACATATCGTCGCAGCAAGATGACAACGGCGGAGGACCATCAAATTGTTCCGGTTGTTGCGATGGGTCGCCACACAGTCAGCCAACGTGACACCATGAAACCTCAGAGAACCTCTGACAACTTTAGCTGCAAGCCCTGAGCAGAGCAAACATCCATGTGCCAGGGATTGCAGACCGAAAAGGCTCGAGAAAAGCATGCACTTGCAGCCGGGCATCTGAATCAAGTCTTTGAAGACCTGGGTTTGTGGCTCAAGTGCCCCAACAAATGGACAGACAACAACATCCTAGGCCCTAGGCCGTGCGTGCCCATATCATGTAGGCCTCTGACGCTGAGGAATTCCGTCCAAGGCTCATGCAAGGCTAACTAAGGCAGTCTACGAAAGTGCGATGCCATCGCCCAGCACTTGACTGCAAGCCCCCCGTCGCATTGGAACTTTAGCCGTAGCTCAGCGGCATCGATGTTCACGAGTCTCAACACGCGGGCGATTTTGATGAGCCGGACCTGCCCCAGGCCAAGCTTGAAAACTGCATCGGACCCTCGCATCCTGCTCAGTTCTGCCACCCCCGAAAGGCGCACCGTTCGAAAGATGGAGGCTGGCGGCGCATCATCCAGGGATATTCCTGTCATGGTGGGTTCTGGAGCGTTCTTCCGGGTCTTGGCTCTTTGCTTTCACGACAGTGGCAGTGTTCCAACAAATCTCACAGGAATGTTCAAAGGGATCTTGGGTCAATGGAAGAGGAAATCACTGCCATCTAACGGGAGAGTTCGCTGAACCAGGTCGGTTGCGGTACTCACACCTAGCAGCTGTCGTAGCCCAACTTCAACCAGTCGTGAGGAGTGCACCAAGCGGGTTTCATCGCAGTCTCTGCATTTTTCGAAGACTTGTTCTGGTGATTTCGGGCCTTGCAGACAGACGGAGCTCTGAAGGACTGAACACTCTTGACACTAAATCGGCCTTACAACTCCGATGTTCACTAGAATCTTCCTCCTTGCTTTTGCGATCATGCATCTTAACTAGAATGGACACAGGAAGTTAAGCAGGACTCCATGCTTTCAACAACCGCGATCCATGGAAGAAGTCATGGTAATCGTAGCCACACAAGAGTGCGATCCTGGCAAGCGATACGACTGTAGTGGTGAAACAACAGTGTCACCGAATTTCCAGCAGGCAAAAACCCTTCTTGCGAAGGCCGCGCCTGGAATAGTGACCTGTATGATGAGCTGGATAAGGTCTGTTATTATCAGACAGGCATCAAAGCCTCAGGAAGCAAACGGAGGCGCCAGGAGCAACTTGGGCTCTAGATTCAGGGTTCTGGCTTCATCGATGAAGCTTGTGGTGCAGGGTTTAGCCTTCAAGCCTTTAGGGTTTTAGGCGTTTCTGGGCATTCCGTGGCCACAGCACCAATCGAATGGCCGGGCGGCAGTTGCTAAAGGCGACAGGCCCGAAGAAATGCCTGGGTACACTCAGAGAGGCTTACTTCGGGGTTCAAGGCGGCTTGAACTCGGTGTAACTGTGAGAGTCAGGGCTGCGGAAGATAGGATCTGGCGTGCCGGGCAGTAGCACTCTTACCTTCTACTTCGACTAGCCATCTATACAAAAAATACCCCAGATCGAGCCGATCCAGCGGATATGACTTGAGTCCTATCACAGATGGCCGGAGTGCTCTTGTCATGGCCACGACACAATGTGACTGTTAGATCCTTTGTTCCACGCAAGTGTGGTTTCTGGGACATCTGGAGCTCAAACCCCTGTTCTCAGAGTGCTGAAGGCGCTCGCTCTCGATCCGGTACAGCGTGCTCACACGACGCGGGGTCTCGATCCTCAATCATAGCTCTGCGCAACACCCAAATCCCACCCAAATTCCCCAGACCACAAAGCATCCTTCGTTCGAGTTGCTGTCTCCAGCCATGTATGCCAATCTTCGTGCCCAGCCTACGTCTGACTCGGGCTGCAGGCTTAACACTTCGTGTTTAGGATGGGTGCTGTGGGCTCCTTCGTGTTTCCCCTAGCCGCAAGGCTGGTGTCGAGCCGTCAGGTAGACACATGTTTTGGGTTCACTCGGGTTGAGCCTCAGGATGTATTGCGGAGGATCTGCAATCCCCAGCGATGAGGGATGCTACAAATCCTCGACGGTGGCAACCAGGCTTCAAAAGGACAGGTCGGGACCTGCATCGGGAAAAGAGTTTGGGGCTTGCTGCGACGATTTTCGGGATACTCGCAGTACATCCCCTCTGCCGACGCGGCTCTATGGGCCTTGCTCCGCTACTGAGAGCTGTCTGCATGACGGCTTCCTAAATGCGGCGTAGTGACTCGAAGATGAAGAGCACGGAGAACATACCATCTACCTTATCATAGCCGGCATTATGCTCACACATTTGTCCAGCAACTCTCATGCCAGCTCAATCTGTACCTGGTTGAATGCCTTTTGCCTTCCGTCCTCAGCATCCCTGTAACACATTGTGACATGAGACCGAGGTCTGATGGCATCTGTGTCTGTCACCGAGTAGCGACCATCCAACCCACGTGGCCTTCCGTGTCCATGTCGCTCCTTTGCTCACTGCGGCGCACGAGTACCGGTTTCACAACTTACGGGCAGTGCACTGTTTTAAACAACTGCGGAAACCCGGCTCTCACACATACCTCTGAATACTCATTCGATACACCCTTGCACGGAGAGCTGCGAGAGGCCGATGAACAGCGCATTCAGAGCGATCACGACCTCCAAGCAGACCCAGCAGACTCTTCGAACTTGTTACGGGACTCCCTCTGCATAGGTAACCTACCTTCAAGGACTTCGCTGCAGTGGCAAGGGCGGCTGCGAAATAGGGGTAGAACGGCTACCTCTGCAGAGCCCTCCAGCCGAAGGCCAACACACACCCACACCTCGAGGGAAACTTTCAGAAGATATATTTGCGAGACGCTAGGTTGCAATCCTATCTATGATTCTTTAGAGGCCACAGCAATTTTAACGCTGCTTGCCACCAGTTCTGAGCACATGGCGGCCATGATGGTGTCGACAGTCATCTCCAGGTTCTTCGTCGCGAAGAGCTCGGAGACCTCGTTTTGAGGCTGGGAACTGGGAAAAGAGTAACATCAGGGCCACGAATTTGTTTACACATTTACACATGTGTATGTCAAGTCACTTTGAGTTGAAGGATCAGACACAAGACCTTCTTGGCAGGACTCGTGGCTTAAACTGCATTCGGGGCCCTTCTCTGTTTTTTCTAGGGCACAAGGCTTTCAGGAAAGACTGAAGATTTCGCGTCTGGCTTACTAGCGTCAGAGTTCTGATGTGGGAGGCTGGGAGCCCGCAACAGAACATGTCGTTGTAGGCTTAAGGACTTCAGGGTCTGGAGGTCGTGGTCGCCGCTTTAGCAGCCGTAGGGAGGCGCAACATAAGCACAAAAGAATCATTGCAGCCTCTGGGATTTTGTCCAGCAGTGATCAACCCCCCGATCACCGAACCAGCATCTTCACCACATTACCACCATCTTACTTCGGTGCCCCCGGCCTTGTGCAGGCAACTGCGCCGTCGCCGCTCCTTCCGCTGCGCCCTTGGCTTAGATGTATGATGAGGAGTCATCATGTTTTGGGTTCAAACCTCGCGGGTCGAAAGAGCCACCAAGCTAGATCAAGCTACGTCCGGCCCAAGTACAGGGAGAGGAGTAGTGTTGCGGTTGTCCACCAATGATGCATTCCAGCAATGAGTGCCCTTCTTCCGGTTCTGAAGAAAGTTTGCAATGACTGAGGAACCTCACAAGCCTTGACACGCAAGGTCCTGAACTATCTGACTGCTGGTCAGGCCATTGAGTTCTACGGAGCGCTCGATTGAAGCTTTTCGAACACCAAAAAACTTCGGTACCTGCTGGGCTGGGCTGAGCCGTGCACATCTCATGCTCGTGCTCTTCTGCCAAATCGAACAACCTGCCACCCGATCGGATCTATACTACAGGCGATGTGTTACCCCAGCCCTAGATTCCCTAGATCTTGCTCATGTCGATCGAGGTAGGCATCAGACTAACTCCATAGTCATCACCGTGATCGTCGTCGCACCACCACCACCATCAAGATCACCAACACTCCACCCCTGCAGCATCGTAAACATCATCTTTAGCCTCGTCACCACCATGCTCTCAATACGATCATCCACGACTAGGTTGCATGGAGGCTCTAGGCTGAAAGGATCCAGGGCTTCAGGGTTTTCACTCGCACACTATTCGTCGTCGTCGCTGCCACCGTCGCCGTCGTCGTCGCCGTGGCCGTGATAGTGGCAGTTGGTTGGCAGTGGCACTTGGCAAAGACAGTAATAGTGGCGGCATTGGTGGTAGTGAGAGCAGCAGCAGTAGTCGTCGTCGTCGTCGTCGTCATGGCTTTAGCAATGCAGTCGGTTGCTAGTGAGATTTTGCCTTGTTGGATGCACGAACTACACTCATTCAACGGCGGCAGTACCACGAGTGGTCTGCGTATAGAAGTCACCATCTATCCGGGTGCACCACCTGCACTCTAGTCACTCTAGTCGTATCACACAGCCATCAGTGCGGGCATTAGTCGCGTTCATGTTGCTGCTGCTGCAACTGCTGGTTTGCTACTTACTGATCTTGATACTGTTGTTCGTTCCATCTTCTCGCTCTCCTTTGCGTTGTGAACATCCCTCGTTCAGTTGTGCTGTGTTGCGGTGCGGCTACTGCTAATGAGTGCAAATGCCCGAAGCGTTGTTGTTCCTCTGAGCACTATGCTTGTTCAGCAGCGATGCTGGCGATTGTGTTTTGCATGGATTTTTCAAATCCCATGGCTACATGGCTCGACTAATTTCTACGACGCGGCACACCAGCGGCGCCCGTGCCTCTGCAAGGCATCTTTCCTGAGGCCAGCAAGGAGCTTCTGAAAGAGGATCCTCATTTAAAGCGCTTGAAAGGATGACCGCAAATTCAAAATACCGCCTTTTGATGCTGGCAAAGCCTACAGCACCTCTGAAGGAAACCTCCAAAGCCACGCAGGCACGTGGCTTCGGGCTCCACTGAAGCTTTGGGACCAAGCCCTCGTCAACACCTATGATTAGGCCAGGAGGCTTCAAGTCTCGAGAGCTCTCCTGGGCTGTGTGGCAGAACTCGGGATTCGGAGACCCGCTGTTTGGTAGAGGATTCAGCCAGGTCTCGAGGGAGACGAGGAGGCTTGGGGCAAATGCACAGAGGTGTTGAAGCCGCAGCTACATGTGCTGAGAATCGACCGGACAGTGTAACCAGGCTAGTGTAGGAGTCGTCATCGTCGCCACAGTAGCGCAGCAGCAGCAGCAATAACGGTAGTAGCAGTAATAGTAGAAGCAGATGCAGATGCAGAAGTAGAATCGGAAGATGTAGTGTTACTGCTGGTGCTAGTGCTAGTGTTAGGGCTGTGTAAGTCGTAGTGTCAGCTTTAGTAGTAAGAAGTAGTCGTCGTCGTGAGGGTAGTGTGTGCCGTAGCCGCAGCAGCACAAACAGCAACAATTACCAATACTGCTGCCGAGTGGCATAGATGCTTTTCTCCTGCTCTCCTGGTGCAAGGGTTGGCTTTCGATGTCTGGGGTGGCTTACCCGACGGCTTCCGGGACTGATTCCAGCGGCCCAAACTCCAGCGCCCTAAAGACGCCAAACACTCCTAGCCACACTCACTAAACCCGCTTGTGGCTCAGGCTTTCAAGATTTATGGAGTGACTGGGAAGACCGAAAATAACCCAAACTCCGGGCGCCTGTTGATATCCGTCCCCGTGCCTCAAAGCGGGGACGGCAGGAATCGGGTCTTTCACTGAGGGTCAACTGGGCCTCATGAGGATGTTGGGGGTGCTGCAAGCTGAAACTCCAAACCTTCCAACACTACCACTGGTGTTGCTTCTTCTGCTGATGCTACTACTCCTGGTGGTGGTGGTGGTGGTGCCGGCAGATGACGAGTGACTGATGAAGTAAACCATCATCAACATTATCATCACATCATGATCCTGCACTCGTCGTCATCAGCATCGTCGTCATCGTCAACATCATCGGAAGATGTCTTCGATGTAAAGGTCACCGGAACAACAGCATTAGCCTTTAGCTTCAGTCAAAGCAAAGCTAATAGCTCCTCACAGCTGCTGAGATATGGTGTATAAACTATAAATATTGCTGTCCCCACGTCCAACATTCCTGGCCGGCCATCCACTCGTACATTTTGCGCGTTCAAACATCCCGGGCTTGCATCCAACGTCGGAGCATCCTTTATGCTGAAGCGAGCGCACAGGAGTGCGGCCGCGAGGACAGATCATCTGCAAAGGCCCACCCACAAGGAGGAGCAAGACGTGCGGCTTCGCGTGGTCTTACAATGCGTGGGAGGGTCTGTGCCGGCACAGCAATCAGCAAATGGAATTTAGCTATTCGACTATCAGTGACTATCAGGCTATCAAGACTTAGTTTCTCTGATGGTGCAGATCCAGACAGCTAAGGCACGCCCGGTGAGGCTGCTGGCGAAAGTCGACCCTAGCAAGGTCAGGGCCAATTGTTTATGTGCGCTCTCCCATCCAGCACAATCCGGAAAACCGCCTCTCCCAGCCTGGCATCGCTACCGTTCGGGACACGTCAACCCGCAAGTCCGACGCATCCAAAATCTACCGAAAACCAACGAAGACGACTACTGCCTGCGGAGCTTCCTTTGCTGCAACGACGATTCCAACACTGCCACTGCCATGCCTGAAAGCCAAGACCTGAGACGTGACCCAACGCCAAAACCCTCTAAACCCCTCTTTGAAACCTAAACCATCCGGACGGCTCCGAATCCGTGTGACCCTTGTGATTCGCTGGCCCAAACAAGAACAGTCCGCTTCTGGCCTTGGCTCTGAGCCCATGGGGACTTTCATTCCCACCTGGACGCTCAGCGGTCAGCGGTCGTAGAAGGCTTCGGGCACAGGGTCCGCAGATTATCTCAAATAAGCTTAAATTCAGGGCTCTTGGTTCGAGGTTGTTTTGGAGGCTGTGGAGGCTTCGAGGCTTGTGCCCACCAGCAGCCCGGCTTTACAGGAATTCCAGCGGGAATACCCTCCATCGACGCAAGTACTGCAACATGTCACAAGGGATAAAGAGCCATGTCGAATAAAGTTCTTTACAGAAATACGTATGCGACATTTTGAATGTTCTTGCTGCGATGATGAGGCTATGATGTACGTGACCGCAAACGGAAACTTGATCACTCTCCGAAGACTGGAGAAAATAGACTACTCTTCTGTGTCTTGCAACATCAGTACTGCAATTGTATCCCACTTTGCCTCAGTCTGCCGGTTGTGCTACTGGCCCGTAACAGTATGCTATTGCGCTGTACCAGCTACCTCATACATGTGATTCTCGGTCAATAAAACCAGCATATCACAAAAAACAGTTCATCCATATCCGTATCCATGTCGGTGTTCTTGCCATGTCCGCAGGGATAAGTTGCCTCGTCGTGGCAAAAACCGGTTGTGTGCTCTTCTTCTTTCCCTCCATGTCCTAAACCGCTTGGTAGTTTTATCTTTCCAACTCTACCGTGTTTGGCGCAATCTCGACTAAACCATCTTCCGAAATCTCAACGTCCCAGACTGCCAGGACGCAGGGGATGCCTCCTCGACCCCTTGAACATTAGCGGCTTCGAGGTGTTAAGTTCAACCTTCAGAGAACCCCCGACATTCCCGAGCCCCGAATCGCATCTGCGTTCCGTTAAGCTTCCAGCCTGAGTGATGGTGCCAGTTGGCCTGGCTGCAGCCGTTGCACACAACTCGGGCCGACTCGGGCCCAGAATCCCTGGAGCTGAGCACCGCGCGAAAGCCGTGGGAGGCTCCAGCAGAGCTTTCAGCACCTGGGCCAAGGCAAAGACTTCCGCTGCTGCGCCCCTGAGCGCGCTCCCGACGAAGCGGGCGGCCCTGTTGGGGCCCTGGGGAGCGAACGGAAGCCTGCGACAGGAAGAGCGACGGTCCGTGTAACTTTCCCAAGCTCTGAAAACAGAGAGTCACTTCGCAGCAGCAAACATCGTTGGCATCTCCAAAGCCCCACAAGGGCCTGAAGCTCGGCCTGACCGTCCAGGACCCTCGACAACCTCAGACATAAGACTTGGGGGCGCATTACGTTTCGAGGGCTGAGGCAGAACTAAAGTTCATAAGGGGGATGAGGGTTTGTAGGTGCGACTTATTGAGAGATTCAAGGCGACCTTTCGGAAGGGTATTTCAGAGTTTGCAGTATCGCAAATAACATGGTTTGAGGTTCTTTGCTGGAAAACTGGATCTCGCTAGAAGTGAGCCTGTAAGCAGCGGGAAAAATCCAAGTGGCTTCAGGACCCATTTTTGGCAGTCGGAGTTTATGTGCACAAGGACTCTGGTGCGAGATTTTGCAGGGTGGAAGATGATAACGGCGCTTCAAGGATCACTTTTGTGGGGGGTGCTGAGGAGCCTTCAGGCACCTCCAAGACTCTGAGACTGTTCTGTCGAGTCTTTGGTCGCCTAAGACCTGCAGAATCCTGGGTTTTAACCTCGGCCTTGGCAGGCTTCGAGCTTTCGGATGCGAAGCTTCGAAGAAGCCGGCGCTCCAGCACAGAACCCTGAGACCCTCAAGCATAACTAAACTCAGTACACCCAATTTGTGAGACTCTCGGCGTCAGATCACGGGCGGATTTCTATGATTGTTTGCTGACCTCACCGTTTGCTGAATGCTGGCAATCACCATCAACCGCCCGCACCGTAGCCAGTGACGACATTTCCATCATCAGCTTCAGCCGCATCAAACACAGAACTAAATTGTTGCATGAGGGACCTGCTCAACACACTACTACGGATGAGCAAGAGACCACGGCATCAATGCATGGGCAAACAGATTCCCGAGAGAAAACCGTAAGCTACTACACTTGCCATGTAAGTTGCTATAGTTGCCAAAACCGAGTGATAAACATGCGCCCTGCAGCCGCACGTGCTTCAGCCACGGGGCAATCCCTGAATCCCCAAATTCAAGCTGCGGGTGTGCCAAAGGCCCTTAAAGGTAGGAGGCTTCGAGGCACCTCTCTGATCCTAAATGGGAATCTTCTTCTGGTTCGCCGAGGAACTGCTTGTGGATGCCTGCCAAATCTTCTCGAAGCTCCCGCACCTTGGCGATGCTGTGCCTAAAACCGCATAACAAGTCCACAGAGCTCTTGACACCCATCCCTCTAAACCCTAAACTTAACCCCTGAACCCCAAGCCCTGAACCTTTTGAACTCTACACTCTTGATTGACCCTGAACCCTGAACCCTGAAAAGCCGAGTCTGTGCCCCGCACGCCCTCCTGAACCTCTCCAGCAGCTTTGGGGCCTCGAGAGCGGACTCTGCGCATCACGGCCCTGTAGCTCGGGGGAAGTTTGGGTTGCTGTAAGGCTTACTCTCAAGGCCGCGATAAGGGTCTAGTATATGGGGCTTGCAGGAATGATGAGGAAAAGGCTTTTGGCATATCATCAGAGTTGACGAAACTTAAAGTGGCAGAGACCTGGTTGATCCAGCCTCCTCTGCTCCGAAAGCGAACAACGATTACAGCTCCAGCCTCACACTTTCGAGCCAAACCAGCGCCGCACGCATAACCGCGAAGACTGATCCTAAGTGTCCGACACCCTCTGAAGCCGGGAGTCTTTTTCGCCTCTTGACGTCGGAGCGGTGCTAGGAAGAGCCGCAAAGAAATCACAAGCCTCCAAACACCCAACCACAGGGCTGCCAATGCAAAAACTAGAATGGGGCCAAGTAGACAGAACTTTCACGTCAAGCCTTTCCTATATCAGAGCCTCGAAAACATGAAACTAAACAACCTGACGTCTGCTCCAACCCCCCACCCCAAACCGGCAAACACTTAGAACTTGAACCCCACCAGACCTCCTCAACTATGTTAGAATCCAGTTCAGCACCTTCCACAGGTGGAGCCCCGAACAGCAGCCACACTGGGCCCCTGGCTTCGGTCCCGTGCATCCAGGACCAGTGCTGACTTCTGAGCCCTCAGGGCAGCAGGATAGACTTAGCACCAAAAAAGCAGACATATCAAACTACAGATATAAATGAGAAGCATCGTCACCATCAACATCATCAGCGCGAGAACAAGCAGCTGCTGCCGCTGCTGCTGCTGCTGCTATGGCAACGACGGTACGGTCACCATCACTACCGCTACCGCTCATGCTGTCTGTCGGCGCCTGCTCAGCATCAACTAATTATACACCACCGCAACATGTGCAGATCTGAACGCAGCCGTCAGCCCTAGCCCTCGCAAGAGCCATTGCCGGCGAAGCTGCGCGCAAACTGGCCAGCAAATTCCTGAGGCGCATCGGCAGATGGACAAGGGTTTCTGGGAGAGTTCGAGGTTGAATAAAGGGAGGATGCGACGCCTAGCAGACTCCAGCCCGAAGCCCCGAAGAGGCCCTGGACTTGCAGTCCTGGGCGATCTTGCGGCCGATCGCGCGGCGACGGCATGGAAGCAGACATCCAGGAAGCTCCACTCCCCTATAGCCCCGACTATGCCTGTGGGCTCGGCGCTGTATGTTTGGAGAAACTACTTCTCTTTGTTCAACAGAAATGAACTTCTCGGCACCCACCGCTGGGGAGCCTTGCCAACCGACAACAGATTCTCCGAAAAGGGTACACACGTCACGGCAGGCTTTGCGCTGGAAGCGACGTTCAGCACGCAGCTTAAAGGAACAGCTTGTGGTTGTCGCCACGACGCTGCGAGCCGCTAGTTCCAGTTGGCATTGATAGTCACCACCTCAAACTGCCAAGGTCAAGGAGAATCCAAACCGGACGGCCGCCTCAGCCTGTACCGCAACAGAAAAGATGGAACCAATCAGCTGATGCAGCGGTACTGCTTCTAGTCCTGACAACACCCTGCCTGGCGGCGCCTTTTCGGGTGTCGGCCTTGGCTTTCCGCGACATGAACCGAATCTGCCAACAACACGACAACTGCACTTACGCCTTAAGCTCCTGAAGGCCACAATTGAAAAAAAAACTCGCACATTTTGGATTGAGAGCTCCATGACCCAAACATTGCGAAACCCACAGGCTCGGCAGGGGATCAGACTCATACAGACCCCAAGTCCTATAGCAGCACTTCCCATGAACCGGATGCCCCAAATCTCTGAAGCGCCTTACACCCAAACCCGACACCTCATATGCTCGAAACTCTGAAACGCCTGCTACGCCTCAACCGAGGACGCTGCCTCGGCCTACCGGCGAGCAGCCACCAAGCGAAGAGGGCAAAAGCACGCTGTTTTACCTGGGTGACACGAGCTCTCACATAATGCTGTGACTAGCATTTCGGCAGCGAGGGTGCCCGACTTTGTCTGCAAGATAGGGGAACACTAGTTGTCGATGAAGATTGTGAGTCCTAGGCCATGCCCTTCTCAAGTCCTGTCCAACTAGTCCAAGCCCGCCGTAAACGACACACACGCACCCTGCGCTTGGCATCACGACTCGGGAAGGCCCGAAGCCAAGCATCATCAGGACCTGTCTTTGGAATTGCGGCGTGCGGCTTGGGTTCGTGACTAGTGGATCGGTGGATGGCAAACATGTCTGGCAGATTTGGGCTCGTCCACCCATCAGAAGCCGAACAGCCCAAGGGCCCCGACAGGGAAGCAACAGTAGAGCAGCAGCCTCAGCAAACGCAGAGGGCTCCGTCTCCCCATTGGCCCCTGACTTTTCGTCTTCCGGGCGGGGGTCAGGACGCCGAAGAGATCGCGAAAGGCATCGTAGCTGTCATTAGCTTTCTGCACGACAAATTTATGTCCATAAGCTGAGGGATGGAGAGCTTGAAGTCCAAGGGTCGAAACCCACCTTCAAGACAGAATCCGAACGCGAACCACCTGCTGAGAATAGCGGAAACCATGAAGACCATGCAGTGGTTGGGGCTCTGGCACCGACACAACGCCCCCGAGCATGCCCGCCATGCACACCTGTCTAGGAATTCTTGAGCTGCACCAATTCGACGCAGAGCATATCAGGCTGGCCTTTGCAATCCCAGTCAAGGATGTGAAGAGGATGGGGGCACTGCCAATGACCTGCCCCAGGTAGGGTTCGCCTTTGGGAGTCTTGCACAAATTCGCTGAGTGCACGGCCAAGGCGACAAAGGTGGTGAAGACCTCCTGCCCCGCTCGACCTGGGAAGCTTGAGAGCACTTGCCATCCCAGCAATGGTGCTTGCGAAGTGCGGGGCAGGATCCGCGGGATGCGCGCCCAAGGCGCTCGTGTCGAAGGCCTCCAGGCGAAAGATTGGGAGACAGAAGCGGTTTTGTGCGGCGGAGCTGAGCTCGGCTTGCCTGTCAAGGACACGAATGGGCTGTTGAGGTTGTCCATCACGCGCAGGAGGGCCTGTACACCACGGCAGCAACTCAGGAATACGGATCGTCGATGAGCGGGTATAACCGCAGCTTTGCCTTCTGCTCATCGGGCATCAGATCTTCCACACTTCTCCGAATCTGAGCCTGGCGACGGTGCGACTTCTTGCCCGATTCAGTGAAACTCTGAAAATCAGCTCGACCAGAAATCTTTGTGATTGTTCGCAGAAGATTCAAAGAAAGAGGTCAGGTCGAAGCACCCTCCCTACTTACTCAGCTTAAGGCTGGGCCCCAAGCCCTCAGGCCACAGCCTCCTCTCCCGGAGGTTTGGCGGCGAGGTCCGAGCTGAGGCTCCGCCTCAGAAGTAAGACGCTCGCGCCCTTATGCGCTTCAGCGCCTGGGGAATGGGAGGTGTCAGGAAATACAGCTTCAGGTGTTAAGTGCCTACATTGCATCTTGAAAGATGTTGGATTTCGGGAGACATCTCAAAATAGAGGGGTTAAAGCCGAAAGATGATGCGCCTGCACTCGTGCTACACTTCTTGCGCGCCAGCGTCACTTGTCACTTTTGGGACACTGTCCGTATCAGGATCTGCGTCACTATAGCTCTGAGCACCACTGTCACTACAATTACCTCTGTAAAGCTTCCGCGGTACTTTACGATTACCATGACGATGCCTCTATCCATGGCATGTTGGGACCGCCGCTGCTGCTGCTGCCGCAACGTGGCATCTATAGCAGCAGTGCGGCAGTTGCATAATGTCGATCGAGAAAGAAGAATCAGGGCGAGCAAACTTGGGGGAACTCACTCCGACGCCTTGTCGAACCTGACAGTTCTTCGTTACTAAGGGTTTGGTGTGAAGTGCTGATGCTGAGAATGATTGTACGGGGCCACGACGAGCAGTTTTCCCAATGAGCCGTGCCGCCGGGTATCCTGTACACTGTACACGTCCGGCCTTGCCATACACGCTTCACGCATCTTTTAAGCCACAGGCTGAGCCCTTAAGGCCCGAGCCTTCAAGCTCTGTAAACTTCAACATCCACCTTCACATGCGCAGCTCCCTTCGGGGATCACGTTTCGACCAAATGAACGAAACGCTGCCTCCCAAACCTGAAAGATTGCGAGTTGCAGACTTTGAGTCGTGCTTGGCGGTGAGAGTTCAAAGCACATAATTTGTCCCAACATAGAACCTCCCAAGCTTCGCGACCGCAATTGAGATTCATACATCCTTTTTATACCCTCGAGCTTACGCCGACCCAACACATTCCAGCCCAGAGGCAAAGTGGTGACGAAAGTCGGGCTCTCTCCGCCCTTGTCTGTCCACTCCTTCCAGAATTTCTCGGTGCCTCAGCTTCGGGTGCTTTCTGTTTGAGGTCCTGGACCCGAAATTCTCGGGATTCGTGGCTTTGGAATTTCGGCTTAGGCCTTGAAGCTCACAAGATCGAGTTCACCAACCACGAAGGCCCAAAAGCTCCACAACCCTGCACGGTTTCAGGACCTCTTCAGGCATTCGATTCAATGAATGAAAAGAAATACCAGCAACTAACGTGACGACGACTGCGGTAGGCATCTGGGGAGTGTAAAGGGAGTGTAAAGAGTTTCGGGAAAGATCCCGGAAATACACCGTTGGCACCGTTAGGCTTCCCAAACGCAGGCAAGGGACGATTCCCTTCATCATATACCCCTGTGACAGACTTACCGTGACTTACCTGTTACCAGGCAAGCAAGGTGCTCATGAGCTGTCTGTTGAATCCTGTCTCAGTCTCCACACGAAGAAACCCCGCTAGGATGGGTGCCTTTCTATAGAGCCTACCTTGATCGAAATAAAAGACAACCTTAATCTAACGGGAAAGCTGAAACCCCCGGTCCAGGAGCGCAAGAGCCGCAGCAGAAGCCTCTTCCCGAGCAGCATCTGCTGGCCGGACGGCCACATCTTGCTACCTTCAGGAGGACCTCTGAGCAGGGCTGCTGTGCCGGTGCTGTGGGGATTTCGCATCGGGTAGGCATTCAGGCATGGCTTTGAGGTTCACAGGTTGGCTCGGGGTGTAGGGCTAATTTGGGTCTTGTTCGTCGGCCTGCGCGATATGATCGCAGCGCTGACATCAGCAGCTCAACATCTTCGGCGCCCTGCAGCATTGCTGGGTATTCTGCCGGAGAGCGCCGTCGTCTGACAAAAAAGCTTGACAGCGTATGCCCCCTCCCTTCTTTCCGAAAAGAATCAAAGACCACCGCTCCAGGCTATCTGCTCAGTGCACCCATGGACCTTGGGCAGCAGATCGGCTGATTCTGACAGCAGTTCGCAACGATGAATGTGAGCTTGGCACGTGTCCTGAGCGTCCACGGGTTGCGTGCAGGCTCTAGGGTTCCCGTCCCCTTCGTTACGGCTAAGCTTAGTTCATGGCTCAGCTTGTAAGGTCAAGCAGCTCTGGTGCATGACAGAAGCAAGCTTCTTGCTGTTTCCCGGTACAAGAAGACAATAAATCGTGCGCCCAAGACGAAGAACCAAGATTTTTGAGCAGCCAAGCATCGCGAAAGAGATCTGCAAGCCTCTGAATTTGCATGCATGGGGGGGAGCCAAAGGCTTTGCTGCCCTGGGTTGCAGCTATGGCAGGTTTCAAGCAATTGGTTTGCTGCGCGCGATAGATTAGCACCCTGGCGGAGGTTCATGCTGGATGAGAAAGGAGACGGCCGAGCGGCTGCGTTGAAATTGTGCTCCTGCCACTTCAAAAGACTTAAACACGGTGCCCGTAGAACCCTTCAAACGAGTATTGTAAGGCAAACCGTGGGAGGGGGCCACATGTCTAGAATCGAGTTGGGGTGGGGAGGTATGGCGGGTGCTAGGAGGCCGCTGCAAATCGTCGGACAAGAAGCATGGTCTGACCGTTTGGAGCGTTTCTGGGAAGGCGACACGTGGCACGAATGCCAGACTCCCGTGCGTGGTCCCGCCTGACCGTGCTCCTGAGGTTTGTTGCTGCTTGAACTCTCACTTACCGTGCTCCCACCACCGTCCCGTCTGCTGCTGCATGCAACTTCTAAACCCTTCGAGTCCTCTACAGTCTCCTATCAGTACAGACATCCTCAAATCCTGAGATCCGACAGCGAAAGACCAAGTGAGAGATGGAGGCGCTTGCCTGTGGCAAGTTCTATAGCTCTCGGAAATCCATTAGACAGGAAGACTTAGCGCCTGCGGATCGCACTGAAGGTGTCTCTGTAATTTTCTCCCAGACACTCGAGGAAGCTGCAGCTGGCCTTCACTCATCCCACGGAGGTCCGCTTGCAACATGGGCTGAGCTTGAGACTTCCGGAACTCTTGGGCGGCTGGCTAGGAGTGGCGGTAGCGTAACAACAGCAGCAGCCGTAGCGCTGGCGGTAGCCGCAGCAGCAGCAGCAAGAGGAGAAGCGGCAGCAGCAAGAGCAGCAAGAGCAGCAAGAGCAGCAGCAGCAGCAGCAGCAGCAGCAGCAGCAGCAGGAGCAGAAGCAGGAGCAGGCAGGAGCAGGAAGGAGCAGTAGGAGCAGCAGGCGCTGGCGTAGTAGCAGTAGTAGTAGTCGTAGTAGTTGCAGT
>CAJNDV010017336.1:31195-70028 GCA_905221635.1 Symbiodinium sp. CCMP2456 | reverse complement strand
GGGTTCGGGATTGAAGGGTCTCGGGGTTTAGGGCTTAGGGTTTAGGGTTTAGGGTTTGGGGTTTAGGGTTTAGGGCTCGGGGTTTAGGGTTTAGGGTTTAGGGTTTGGGGTTTAGGGTTTAGGGCTTAGGGGCTCAAGCAAGACCCGTGAGCCGAAAGCAATGTATTGTATATATGGCCCTAAGATGTTCTAACAAGGCTTGTAATCCTTAAACCCAAAACCCAAAACCCTAAACATTTAACCCTAAACCTTAAAACCTAATCCCTGAGCCCTTAACCCGAAAGCTTAAACCTAAAGCCCTAAACCTTAAACCCTGAACGTAATAAGGCTTAGGGTTAGGCAGTTCATGTGCCGGCACGTGGCTCGAAGTCTTGGCTTCCTGCTTTCTCCACGGGATCCTCAGATTGAGAGAGAGAGAGAGAGAGAGAGCGCGCTTTATGCTGTTTAGGGTTTAGGGTTTAGGAGGGAGAGAAAGAGCTCTATGAGGGTTTTCTAGTGGTTCTAGAATCCTAGAGAGCTTCATAGGGATTTCTGAGGGTTCTACAGTCTACAGGGCTCTTGTGGTTCTACAGGGGGCTACGGCTTTTTGAAGGCTTTACAAACAGGTGCTTCTGTCGGCTTTAGTGTGCATCGCTGAACCCGTCTAACGCGACTTGCTGCAGAGCTTCTGGGAACAGACGTGAAGCTTCCGGTGATTAGATTTGCGGACTTATTTTTTCGCTTTCGGTTTTGGAATGTTTTGGAACTTCGGAGGTGGAAGGCTATATGGTGTCGGCTATACGGTGTCGTTGTTTCTGGGGTTTGGGGCTGCAGGTTTGGAAGGTTTAGGCGCTAAATCCACTGACCCCTAGGACTCTGATAAATCCGTACAAAACTTCCGCGAAGAAACCAACTAATCATTCCGGGGTGCCGGCGGCGATCCGTCAGGTCTCTTGGCAGTAGCAGGGGGCAGCAGGAGCCGGGCCTCATTTGTCTAAGTGATTGTGCATGGGTTTTACAAGGGTTTTACCGGAACTTCCTGTTACGAAACTTCATTGAAGCTACCATCATGAGCATGCTTGCAGTTTTGCAGATAACGGACTTCTGCCCTCTTCTGGAAGCTGAACCCAAAAATTTGAACCCAAGACCCATAACCCCAAATCCCAAAACCCCAAACCCTAAACCCCAAAACCCTAAACCCCAAAACCCTAAACCCCAAACCCAAAACCCTAAACCCAAAACCCTCCGCTCTCCTTCCAGGCTACAAGAATCCGATCTGCCAGCTTCGGGAGCTTCCAAGGACTCTTTAGTTGGGGGATCCGGGGTTCGCCTAGAGGAGGTTTAGGGTTTAAGGGTTTCGGTTTTAGGGTTGAGGGCTTAGGGTTTAGGGTTTAGGGTTCAGGGTTCAAGGGTTTAGGGTTAAGGGTTAGGGGTTGAGGGTTTAGGGTTAGGGGTTTAGGGTCAAGGGCTCACGGTTTAGGGTTCCAAGGTACCTAAAACAAGGTCAATGTAGCCATTTTATACGGGCATATCACTTTATGAAGGTACCTGGGTTACTCTAGGTAGGGCTTGGACTTGATGTCGGGTTCTCTGATCATTCGTACCTGCTGATCTTAGTTTGTCTTGGTGTTCGTCGTTTCTCGTCTCTCCCAGTCTAAGCCGACGTTATTATTCCTAGGGCTCACCTAGACTTCAACATTAAAGCCCTTCAAAGGCTTGGTACATCTTCTGCATGAGGCCCTTACCATCGTTTTAGGGTGTAGAGTTTAGGGATCGTTGTATCATGAAGCTGCAAAAAGGATGTCGAACAGTTTTTGGATTTCCGGTTGAGGGCATCGGAAACCTGGGGATTGGAAATCGAGCTAGGGTCATGGATTTACGGACTATAAACCCTAAACCCTAAACCCTAAACCCGGGGGTAAGGGTAAGGATTTCTTGAGGCTTGCAGTTTAGGATTCAAGGTTAATTCGGGACTACGGGTGAAGTGAAAGGGTATGTTTCGGGATACTGGGGCATCGCAAATCCAAGCCGCATCGTCCGGATTTTCTGCAAACGCGGCCTGGAAGTCCTGTCGTTGGCTGGACTGAGGCACGTGGAGTCTAATTAAGCTTCTAAACCCTAAACCCTTTACATCAAGCCCTCTATCTAAGCCGCCCTAAACCCTTAACCCGTAAAGCCCTAAACCCTAAACTAAACCCCAAACCCTAACGAGCCTTGGCTTGCCGACGAGCTTCAGGCACAGCAGACAGCCTGGGGCCACAAGGATGTCATCGGGGCTTGCTTTAGGGCTTGGGGTTTAGCCTGGGACTTTTAATAACAGCTAAACCCTGAACCCTGAAACCTAAATTAAGCCCTTTCATCCCCAATCCCCAAACCCTAAACTCAAAAAAGAACCTAGGTTTCGGATGGTTTGGGGCTATCTTCAACGAGGTCTAATGGAAAGGAGTTTAACAGGGCACCTCCGGGGGCTCTCTCGGGCCGCGGGGTGTGAGTAAGGTTTAGGGTTTAGGGTTTAGGGTTTAGGGGTTTAGGGTTTCCAGTGTTGGGACAATAAGAAGTTGGACACGTAGCAGCAAAGGCACAGCATGGCCTCAAAATGAGATGCCGGATATATGGGTCTTGATGCATTCGGGTTCAGGTACTAATTAGGCCTGGTCTCGGTCTCGTTTGAGCTTCGGAATCACAGCTGCAGCCCATGTTGCAATTCCTGCCAATCCCTGTGCAAAGGCAACCGCCAAACCCCAATATACACTACGGCGGGACCAGCGCGACCCCACCCTAAACCCTAAACCTTCCCTACAGTAAACCCTAAACTGGCCCTAAACCCCAAACCCGAAACTCATGACGAGGAGCAAACCCAGCCGATGCTGCCTGCCCTCCACGCTGGTGGCCACCTCGGGGCGGCTTACAGGTTCTTGCAAGGCTTTCCTCGTATTGTACGGGCTATAGGGTATAGAATTTAGGATTTAGGGTTTAGGTTTTAGGGTTTAGGGCTAAGGATTCAGGGCTTAGGGTTACAAGTTATCATAAGAGTATTGCAAGAGTGCTTGGCCGTAAACCCCCACAAAACCAGAACCTCAACACCCAAATCGCCAAATCATAAACCCTACATCTGAAGCGGAAAACCCGTGAGCTCTCCTAGCACAGACGCTCGAGAACCCAAACCTAGGCTCACCCCCGAACCCATCGTACCCTTTAGAGACTATTCCTTATTGAAGTCTGGGGTCAGCCCCTGGGCTCAGAGTTTCATGTTTGATAGCTCAGCATGGCCTCAATGACCTTGCTCCAGTGCTTGTCGTAGCAATGCTGGCACATGTCCTGACGCAGAGTGGGGCTGGCACGTAGTTTAGGGTGCAGAGTTGAGCTTAGGGCTCACAGGATGGAGGCTCAAGGAAGTTTGGGGTTTATTAGGGTTTAGGGTCTAGTATTCAGACTACTACACTTCGGACAGAAGATTCAGAGCGCCGCGAGTTGAAAGCGTTTCCGACCTTTACTCCCCAGCCCTTCTGAAACGAGCTTTCATGAACGGACCCTGGCTGAGGCGCGTGCCGTAAAATAAGATTGAGGGTTCAGAGTTTAGGGTTTAGGGTTTACCGATCGTCTCCGATGTAGTCTTTTTTTTGGATTACCCTATAGGATCGTTTTCATAAGACCGGTTAAGCAAAAACAGGAACTACGATGGAGACGATAGGTAGGATTGAATGCCCGCGGAAAGCCCTAGACCCTAAACCCTAAACCCTACTTAGGGGCCGAATACCCTAGCCCAGAAAAGGTTAACCTGTTCAAGAATGGTAGGATTAAAAAAAAACCCAAAAGGTTAAAGGTTACCCACTCAGCTACTAAGCCTAAACCCTAAACCGTCCATCAGACGGCAGAAGGAAACCCGGTCCCACTCGCAGTGGTAGAGACATCGCCACCGGAACCTGGGCCGGGACTGTTTCAGTATGGTTTAGGGTTGAGGGTTTAGGGTGTATGGGTTTGGGGCTTAGGGATTTAGGGGATTTAGGGTTTAGGGTTGAGGGGTTTAGGTGGAGGGTTTAGGGTTTATAATCATGGCAGGGCGGTCTCTTAAACTTGCTCTGATTAGCGGCATATTAGTCGGTTTATGTGCCCGGACACGACTATCTCCAGGGTCCAAGTATCTAATAATCATAAACTCTTCCAGATCCTTACAGACGTGAACCAGTGAAAAAACGAGCATCGACATGCAAAAGTGTAAAGGTTTTGTAGGGCTGTGATGTACGGTTTACAACACCTGCATAAACAGCAAATCCTTGTCCGTGTCCTACAATAATAGACCTCCATGATTCAATGCTTATAGCAAGCCCGCACGTCACCAAAGTAGCCTTCAAAAGGCCAGGCCAGCCCTGTAGCTTGAGCTTCTAACACACAGAAACTAAAGGTTTAGGGTCTAGGGACTATGGCCTGCTTGTCCACTATCCTCAGGGAACTCAAGGCTAACAGTTGGGATTGTATAGGGCCCGGGTTATAGTACCCCGAACACGTTTCAGGCTAGCTATTCGACCACTAATACTCGAGCGCAGGTTGCCTTTGTAGGTTTGCAACAGCCCTACATCGCAGATCCCCAGCTCTTCCGCCCTGACTCCTGGTTCCTGCATGTTCTCCATTAGGACAACTTACGCAACCCTATAATTAGGGCCCCAAAAATGCACATAAGCAAAAACAATACGATAGGGATCATATTGAAGCCCAATAAGGTACGGATATCCCTACAAAATGCTTATGCTTATGTTCTTTTTGCGTTCCTAAACAATAGAGCATCAAACAAAGCCTAAAGGACGTCAGACGTAAACCAGAATCCCTAAAGCGGGAAATCCCTAAACACACCTACACCGGAAGCTTCATGCTCATCTTAGAAGCTCGTTCCGCTGCAGAAGGACGCCGCAGAGACCACACTTGTGCACACCTGTTCGGAGCAGATTTTGGACGTGAGGCTTACGGCTTGGGGTGTGTGTGCAAGGTTTAGAATTGAATTAAGCGTTCAGTGCGTAAGGTCTGGGGCTTGGGGTTTAGCATTATAGGGCCTTCTGGCTTTGAGGCACAGGGTTTCAGGCGTCTTAGAAGGCATTTCGTAAGGGGATTCATGCAGATTACTAAGCTTCAAAGGCGGAAAGTCAGAAAGTAGAGTCAGGAGTAAGAAAACTATTGCAATCTTCCCCTTTCAAGCTTAAACCCTAAACCCTAAACCCTAAACCCTAAACCCTAAACCCTAAACCGTGAACTCCTAACCCCCCCAACCCGATAAAACCCTCAACGGCGATTTGTCGCACGCTTTCCTCCAACTAAGAAAGCTAGAGTTTCTTACTAGACCAGCCCGACCACCTGAAGGGATCTAAGAGATAGCTACCCATAGCGGTAGGGTCGATTTAGGTTGTGGGGCTGCGATCATATTGCGTAATTAATGTAAAATGTAAAATAGGCTTGAAGATGGGCCTTTCGGTGGGGCTTTGTATCCTTGAAGTGTCTGGGAGTCAGTGTTTTTCAGAAGGTTTGGCAGGTGGGGCTTGGGTCGAGGGGTTTATGGTTTCGGGTTTCGCATCTTGGGGGATGGAGGGCCGTCAGGGCTTACGGCATAGGGTTTAGGTTTAGGATTTAAGGTTTAGGGTTTAGAGTTTTAGGGTTTGGGGTTTTAAGGTTCAGGGTTTTAGGGTTTAGGGTTTTAGGTATTGGAGGTTTGGGACGTTAGGTTTTAGGGTTTCAGCTTTTGACGCCCGGCCGCTGTCTCTTCAGGGTTTACATAGAGACCATATCGACTGGCATTCCTGACTTGCCACACAAACTCACCTCGTGCCCTCTCAGGCCTTTCTTTCAGGGTGTCAGGTTAGAGGCTCCTAAACCCTAAACCCTAAATGGCCCACCTCGGGCTAAGTCTCGGTTATGGGGGCCAAATTTGCGTGGCTCCTTATTATTGTAAGTATCGCATGATATACCCTATAACCCTATTCTACTTATTAAGGCGCTTCGGAGAAGAGGGTTGCAGGACTTCCGGTAGATCCCGTACTGAAGTCGAAAACCCGAAAGACACCCTGAACCCTGCTCCCAACACCCATACCCTAAACCCTAAACCCTAAACCCTAAACCCTAAACCCTAAACCCTAAACCCTAAACCCTAAACCCTAAACCCTAAACCCTAAACCCTAAACCGCTAGCTATGTTTGGGTTCAGGGTTTAGGACTTAAGAGATTCAGGGTGGTGCAAAACTGTCCTTTCTCCAAAGATGCACCCTAATGGAGGGCCCTTAATAATTCGAATAGGGTTGCGGGGGTTCCTTAATGAATAATTATGAATGGTATGATATACCCCCAAATGCTATTCTAATTGTTAATGCCCCTGTATGAAACCCTGAACCCCTGGCCCGTAAACCCGAGGTTCCGGAATCTCACCTCGCACTTGCCATGCCTTGAGTTTCTTACCTGAGCTGCCAGGATCCGGGCTACAACTTTTGGCAGCTTCGCCCAGCAGGGTTTCGGCTTTAGGGTTTAGGGTTTAGGGTTTAGGGTTTAGGGTTTAGGGTTTAGGGTTTAGGGTTTCGGCTTTAGGGTTTATAGGGCTTGGGCTTCAGGGTTTCGGGGTTAAACTCTAAAACCACTAAATTCTGCCAGGCAAACCCAAAAACAGGAACTGCAACGGAGACGATAGGAAAAGAGATGAATTTCGCGTTCAGGGTGCGAGGTGCTCTGCTGAAGTTCGTTCTCCTCCGAAAATCACAATCGCACCAGGTCTAACAACTAGGGTTTAGCTTTTAGAACCTGCGAAACCTGGGCCTTAATAACCAAGACTTTTTTGATCGGAGTAGACCTTCAACCCGGGTGCTGGATATTTTGACTACCGGTTCAGATACCCATATTAAGCTCTAAATGCTCCACCGTTGAGTTCACCTCGCAAATCCTCAAAGACAACAGCATGCAGTCAATCTAGTCTAGATAGTGCACCCTTGCACCTGTGCACACCGTCGACCACACATCCACACACCCCAAGCCCAAGAAAAAACCGAAAGCCTAATCCCAAAAACCCTAAACCTCAAACCCTAAGCCCTAATCCCTACCTTTTTTAAACCCTCGACCCTCATCCCGAAACCACAGCTCGAAGGTGCACTTGGTCAAGGGATGGAAGTTGATGCAGCGTGGAATGGGATCTCGAGCGACCTCCGTCGTCAACTGTAAGAGTCTGTTAGGGTTTAGGGTTTAGGGTTTAGGGGTGTTCACCTTGAACTACCAACCTATTTGTTCTGTAGGGTCCCTATCAGTCCTAAATTCAAAAGCATAATAGCAACCTAGAGAAAAGTAGGTTCTGGTAGGTTTAGGCTTAGGTAGGAGGATCTACTCTTATGGGCTCGGCCAGGCTGTTTTCTGATTTCAATCTACGGCCCCCTAAACCCCTGAACCTTTAACCCAAAATCCTAATCCCCTAACCCGAAACCCAAAGCCCCCAAACCCTAACTCCTAAACCCTAAACCCCTAAACCCCTAAACCCCAAACCCCTAAACCCCTAACCCCTAAACCCTAAACCCTAAACCCCAAGCGCCAGACCCTAATCCCTAAACCCTAAACCCCTAGACCCTAAATCCAAAACCCCAGACCCTAAACCTCTAAACCCCAAACCACAAACCTTATACCCCCAAACCCGAAACCCTAAGGCCGCCTCTAAGCGACATCGTTTAAGCGTCTTTGCTGGGTTCGGTGGGATCTTTGGGTTTTATGCGGGTTGAATAAGGGTGCAGGGTTCAGGGTTTTGGGGTTTAGGGTTTAGGGAATAGAGTTTAGGGTTGAGGGTTTAGGGTTTAGGGTTTGCAGTTTAGGGTTTAGGGCATAGGGTTTTAGATTTTCGGGGTTTGGAGGCTCAGGGTAAACAAGCGATCAAGGTTTCTGCGCGCTAAGGCTTTGTGCCTCGGCAGCGCAGCCTGCCCTCAGGCTCGGCTGTTGTGCGCATCTTCCACAATCCAGCTTTTCCCACTTCTTGGCATACCCGCCCAAGCCACGCAACGCGTAAACCCAGGAGCCACCGTTGTCTGGAAAGGTCACGGCACATCTGCGACAAAAAAACAAGGGACGCAATAGTAGACCCAGCCGCTGCGGTTCTCCTCTGCGTGCTCCTCCGTGTTGTTTCCGGCCGAACGAAGGCGTTGATCAAAGTAGTAAAGTGAATCTTGCACACCAAGCACAAACCCCTTTTAACCCTAAGCTTAAACCCTAAAGTTAATTAATTAACTTGATCGGAGGCTCGCAGGCGTCGATGCCTGGACCTGAAAAACTTTAACTAACGCCTTTAGCGTTCCAGGGTTTAGGGTCTAGCGTGAATCGGGTTGCTACACATGTTTGCGAAGTGCATCCACCGAAGATCAACAACACCTACAACAGGTAAGAAGCCTGCCGTGAAACTCGTCCTGAATCTATATTATAATCACTATCGCAAGTCCCCATCTTCTTTCGGTGTGTTACCTGTAGCCCCCACACCCTACAACATAGCAGGATATGACCGCTTGATTACAGGGCCTAGCCCTTGAAATACTAGGAAACTTTTTCAGTTAAAGAACCAAGTGTATGTGACCTAGACCCTATAAACCCTCAACCCCATGCCAAACACGGTTTAGGGTTTAGGGTTTAGGGTTTAGGGACCAAACACCGAAACCCCAAACCAAAAAGGTGAAAACCCTAAACCCGGAACCCTACTGCGCCTGTTGGGCTGCGGCATCCTCGGGTGAGGGGCACTGCGCCATTTCATGGCCGAGTCCGCGGCAAGGCTGAAAAGGGTTTAGGGTTTAGGGTTTAGGGTTTAGAGTGTCAGCTTTTACGTGCTCCTTTCAGGGATCTAGGGCTTGGTGCATAGGGTTGAGGGTGGAAGTCTCCTAAACCCTTCCATTGAGAGTTCTACTTAGAAAGGTTTTATGAAGCTTCCACAAGGAGTCTGAAATGCTGCCTAAACCCTAAACCCTGAAGCCTAACTCCTAAACCCCAAACTCTAAGCCTCCCTTCATTAAGGTTTGTTGCTTGCGAGGGTTCTGCTACCGGTTTTCAGAGGGTCCAAAACGGATCGGGTCCCCAAAAACAATGAGAAGGTTGTAGGGCTTCTTCTGGTTTCAGGGTTTAGGGTTTAGGTTTTAGGGCTTAGGGCTTTTTGTGGTTTAGGGTTTTAGGGTTTGGGGTTTTGGGATTTAGGGTTTAAGGCTTATAAGGTTCCGTAGAGGGCACTTCGGGAGGCTTTGCAGCTCAGGGGCTCCACAGTTTTGGTCCTGGGTCTCGTGCTGTCGGTTTAGGGTTTTAAACTCCTAAACCCCCCAAACCCATAAACCCCCCCAAGGCCTGAAGCCTAAGCCCTGACAGAGGAGCAAATATTGTTGATGATACATATCCAGCATTACCCTAAGGACCCTAAACTATGGGAACTAAGGTATATTCTTTATCTTACTGCCCAATAAGCCACGGAAACAAAAGGTTAAACTTTCGGATTGCTACTACAATATAAGAACCCAACAAGTTAAAGGTTGGGTAATGGGGAGCTCAGTTATTAGGTTTAGGGTTTAGGGTTTAGGGTTTACGGTTTAGGGCTTAGGGTTTAGGGCTTAGGGTTTAGGGACTAGGGTTTAGGGTTAGGGGGGTGCAGGATTCATATCATCAACCGTATGACCGCACTTACCAAGACTGGGTCCGAATTTGAACCTCTGTAAATCGGCTCCTGGGTCGGCATTCAACTAGAGTTTAGGGTTTAGGGATTAGGGATTAGGGTTTAAGGTTAGGGTTTAGGGCCTTAGGGGTTTAGGGGTTTAGGTTTAGGGTTTAGGGTTTGGGATTAGGGATTAGGGTTGAGGGTTTAGGGATGAGGGCCCAAGCCCTCAACCCTAGACCCTAGCACCCACCCTTTCAGCCTTCTTGGGCTGCCCCTAAGGGTCCAGGGTTCGGGTTTAGGGCTCTTCTGCAATACCCTAAACAACTGGTTGAATATAGGGGGCTTAATAATGAGACTAGGATGTTACGGTCCATTATACTAGAGTTATGCATAGTCGTAGAAGCAGGGAGCCCCATACGGAATACTAATAACTATAGATGCGTTGTTGCGGCTTATGTACAGCCGTTCGGCTCTAAGGTATGGCACTGTAGTTTGAGGGGATGAGGGTTTAGGGTTTAGGGGTTTAGGGTTTAGGGTTTCGGGGTTGGGAGCGGCCACAGGGGGCCGCCAGAGGCAGCATCATGGGCATTGGTGTCATGACAGGGCTCACGGTTTGCATGCCATATCATGACCATCACCATCAGTTTTGCCTACGATATTTGCCTCAGCTCCCTCAACCCTAAACCCTTTTGTCTGCCAGGGAATGAAGGCGATAAACCTTATGGCCCTAATCGTTCTCGGTAGACCAGTGCTCCTGCCTGGGACCTACGACAACTGCTTCTAGCTGCGACTCCTACTCCTTCTCCTACTCCTCCGACTAGTGCGGTTTAGGATTTAGGCTTCTTGTTGGGGATCTTTGGTTGTCGGTCTAGGGCTACTAGTACTACGAGACCGACTGTTGCCACTACTACTGCTATCTCCACTGCTACTACTGTTGATGATATAAATCGTGCATTACCTTAAGGACCCTACACCATGAAAATCATGGCAAATTCCTTACTATGGGTAATGCAGGACTTATAGCATCAACCGTAGCACCCCAAGGCCGTGCGCCTGCAGCGCGCTAGGAGGCCAAGGGCAGCGGCCCCGCATGCAGCCAACAGCAGGTCATCGACCAGCGCAACCATGATTGGGGTTTAGGGTTTAGGGTTCAGGGTTTAGGGTTGGACAGTTGCTTTATCGGCTGTCAAACAAATAGTAAACAGCCGTTACAACTAAATGTTTGACAAACGCGTTGAAGAAGGGATTGATCGGGTGTCACAGGGTTCGCTGCGACTTCAAGGGCTGTTTCCAGGAATTAGTACAACACCGCCCGATCCGAAACTTCAATACCTCAGCCTTAAAGCCTAAATCTAATAAAGTTACCCAGAGTGTTTAGGAGCAATTAATTACAGACTCTGCAGGCTTCAGGGTTGAGCCTTCGACTTGAGCGTTCGGAAGAATATTAACCCTGGGGGCTTTGACCCCCAAAGTTACATCTGCGGGGGAAGCACACGGTTTAGGGTTTAGGGTTTAGGGTTTAGGGTTTAGGGTTTAGGGTTTAGGGTTTAGGGTTATAAAATCCAGAGCCCAAACCCTGGACTCCAACCCCAAGCCCAGAAGCCAAAACCCCAAAGCCTGAACCCTAAACCTTGAAACCCCCAAACCCTAAACCCTGAATCCCCCAACCCTAAGCCCCAAATCCCCCAACCCTGAACCCTAAACCTTGAAACCCCCAACCCTAAACCCTGAAGTCCTGAAATACGACAAACCTCCAGACTTAGGGTTTAGGGGCCTAGGGATTGGGGGGTTAGGGTTTAGGGTTTAGGGGTCTAGGGTTTGGGGATTAGGGCTTAGGGGTGGGGGGTGTAGGGTTTAGGGATATTACGGTTTAGGGATTACGGGTTTAGGGTTGAGGCGGGCGAACGACGGCTACTTTAGGGGCCTAAACAGTCAGAACAGGGTTAAGGATATCTTATGGTTAGCCTATACTAAATGAAAGTAAGGAACCCAAAGAGTAACAACCATTCAGGCACCTACATCGTTTGTGGCCGCTCACCCGTCCAAGGGTCGGGTTCGAAAGTTTGGAAGTAATGTAGGGGCCTTGATAATTATAAAAAAGAACCCCCAAAATAATACAGGTAATTATTGAGGCTTCTGTTTGATTTGTACGTATGGGCTTCAGCTATTTAGAGGTACCCTACCAGAGTCCTTAGGATAAGGATCTTGAGATTGAGGATATGTTTGGACTCCCAGTACGACCATTGTTTTGGATTTGGTGTGGAGGAAGTGGCCATCACGGTCATCATCATGACCTTATGTAACCTGTCCGCATCGCCATCATCTCGTACATCACCATCTTCATCTTCTTCTTCATATTGATCACCATCAGCTATCAATGGCCTGCATGCAACCATGATCCCCTTGCCCCTAAACCCTAAACCCTAAACCCCTGGTTTCAGATGTGCCGTACCATAATCGGGACCTAAAATTGACCCTAATTTACAGAACTTCCGCAGACTATCTCACAGACTAACCTGCAACACTACTAGTCATCCGAAACCCAAGTACCTAATTATTGGGTCCTTTGGACCCTAAACCCGAAACCCCAAACCCTAAACCCTAAACCTTAAACCCTAAACCCTAAACCCTAAACCCTAAACCTTAAACCCTAAACCCTAAACCCTACACCCCTAAACCCTACGCCCCTAAACCTTCAACCTTAGGGTTTCCGAGGCATCCACGAGCTTCGACAAACCGCCGACGGACTCGGGAACCTCCTGGCAACGCTCGCAGCTGTCGGGTTTTCCTTTACGGGTTTCATTAAGGGTTTAGGGTGTAGGGCTCCCTTTATAAGGGGTATGAGTAGTGTGTTGGGCTTTAGGAGTTTACGGTTGAGGTCTTCATTAAGGGCTCAGGGGCAATAAGGAGACTTCTTAAACTTACGGGCACTTTAGATGTGCTTTGATTGGTAAGCCTTCCTTCCTCACAGTAAAGAAGGTTACACCATTTAGGAATTTAGGGTCTTGTGTAGCCCTAAACTGTGAACTGTAAACCATAAGCCCGGATTCCCAAAGTCCCAAACATGTCGCAGAGCCCTGAACCCTACAACCGCATCACCCCATTCGAAACCCTCAACCACGCATGCCCTACATGATTAGGCTTGGGCTGTCTGTAGAGTTTGAAACGCATCCTATGCCTTGTTCATGGTTGTATAGGGTGCGGGCGTGGCGTCCAGTGCTTACTTGACGGGTTCCTTGGCAGCTTTGTCAAGAGGTCGAGGAGGTGAAACGGATCATGCCCGAAGTTGCTCGTCAAGCTAGCCGCTGGGGGGGCGAATGCCTCCCGAAATTACAACTTGTAATTAGTATTGGGGGGGGGGGGCCTTTGGCCTAGCCCGCATAATCATAAACCCACACAGCCCCTCATTGTCTCCTTATAGCCCCCTTACCGAGCCTTTGCTAAAACCCGTAGCGAATCCATGTGTAGGAAATTTTAAAAGTCAAAACCTTATAATTAACGGAACACTTATACCACCCTGATAGAAGCATCAACCGAGCCTCCAAGACATTGCCGGTCAAATCAAGCTCTTCCAAGCTCTCTGACCTGTTGGAGTGGGCCCACCGAAGGTTGACACACTCTTGGATTTAGGGTTTAGGGTTTAGGTTTAGGGTGCCTTTAAATGATTTTCTTACAGGGATCTCATAGGGGATCAAGGAAGCCCTGCAAGGGTCATTCGGGTTTAATTTTCTCAGGCGCTTGGAACAATTCGGACCGCACCTACACCCCGAATCCTGTAGCCGGCGAACCGACCTCAATATAGAGCTCTGAGTAGTTAGAACAGAGTTTTGGAGCGCACGGCATCTTGTAGGGTGGCCGCAAGCGGAGATGCCAGCACGGAGCGAAGCGCCATCCAGAACGTCTTGAGGGTTTGGGTTTAGGGTTTAGGGTTTTAGGGTTTGGGTTTGTCGTTTAGGGTTTTAGGGTTTAGGGTTTAGGGTTTAGGGTTTAGGCCTGTGCAACAAAAAGCGCGGGACCTGGCCAGAAGACCCACAAACCCCAATCCGCCAAGTGAGACCACCCAGCGGTCCAGTTTGACGACCCCCACACAGCAGCCTGATGGGCAACTTCATAGTACTCTTGCATGAAATTCACTCAAAACCAGAATGATCACTCACATGTGCCATAGCACGACCCGAAACCCTGAACCCTACAACCAACCACCCTGAGCCCTAAACCCAAAACCCGAAACACAAGACCCAAAACCCTAAACTCTTAACCTTGGAAAAGACCACTCCCTGAACCCTAAACCCTAAACCGCACTGATTCTCTGGGGAACCGTGCAGTGGCCCGTTGAAGAGGTCGGCAGCCAGACGGGGCCCAAGGAGGTTCGAGTCCAACTGGAGGACCTTGACCTGTGCTTTTGGGTTTAAGGTTTATATTAGGGTTTAGGGGTTCTTTAGGGTTTCGGGTTTAAGGTTTAGGGTTTAGGGTTTAGGGGTTTAGGGTTGAGGGGGTTGGGGGTTTAGGGTTTGTTGTTCTTTAGGGTGTTTAAAAGGGTTCGATTGGGTTTCATGTAGTGCTGGCTTTCATGAGGGTTGCATTGCGTCTTCCTACAGCGCTTGTATGGTTCTATAAGTAACCCTGAACCCGAAGCCCTAAACCCTGAACCTTAAGCTTAATCCTAAGCCCTAAACCTGACTGTAAACCCTAACCTAAAACCCTAAACCCTAAACCCTAAACCCTAAACCCTAAACCCTAAACTAGATGCCTTAAATAAGGCCCTTGAAGCGACTCTGAAGCCTCCGGGGCTTACCTAACGGCCTGGAACCGCCTTCCAACCCCCCTGTAAGGTTTAGGGTTTAAGGCTTTAGGGTTTAGGGTGTAAGGTTTAAGGTTTAAGGTTTAGGGTGTAAGGTTTAGAGTTTAGGGTTTTTTAAAAGTGGGTTTAGGGTTTCGGGCCTGCAAAGCGCCGCTTGCAAAGAAAAAGGCATAGATTGATGAGGAAACGAACCTGAACCTTGAAGTGGCCCTCATAAACCCTATTTAAAGGAAACTACAAGTGGGGAGCTTAGGGTAGAAAGGGTTTAGGGTTTAGGGTATATAGGGTTTAGGGTTTGGGGTTTAGGGTTTAGGGTTAGGGTTTAGAGTTTAAATTATATAGGGCTTCTATAAGGCTTCCATATGGCATATAGACCTTCTATAAGGCTTCTATAACGGTAGCTACCCAGCTTAAAATGTCCTAGACCTAGACCTGAAATCTAAAACCGAAAGCCTACACACTAAAACCCTCAACTCTGACCATCAAGCTCGAAAACCCGGGGCCTTGGGAAGCATCGCAATCTCCCCAGGAAGCGTACCTCGCTGGGTTTCACAAGAGTTTAGACTTAAGGGCCTAAGGGTTGTACACGAAGTGCGTTGAGGTAAAAGCAACCCGGGAATTAACATGTCGTGCCCTGACTAACGAACCCTCTTCCTTTGCGGCATGGTATAAGCATGCCCAGTCTAACCCATGTTGAGGAAGGGCGGCTGTCTTATGGGGGGCCTCTGTATGCTCGAGCTCAGGAGCTTTGCGCTGAATCTGAAGTCACTGAAGTTCTTAAAAGGCATATGCGGCATACCCATACTGAATCTCCAGAAGCTTCTGTCAAGCATGGGTTAGGGGTTGCTCATCTAAGACAACTGACGTTGATATTCGATGCTTCAGCGCTTTTTTGTTGTTTTCTGTGGGGGGGGGGGATTGACGGCTGTTTGAATACTTCAAGCATTAAGAACCTGCAATAGAGGCACTTGAAGCCCTAATTAGATGGATTTGGGTGCAGGGATTCGGGTACGCAAGTCTGCAACCCCACATCCTAGGTCGTATACAAGTAGCTGTGAGGGTATAGTTTTTCTCAGTTGTCGTTCAGAAAGACCCGAAATGGGTGAATGAGAGCAATAGCAGTTAGCAATGGCTTGTATAAGACCCTAAACCCCTTAACCCTAAACTCCTAAACCCCTGAAGCCCGAAAGTCCTAAACCCTTAAACCCTAAACTCCTAAACCCCTGAAGCCCGAAAGTCCTGAACCCTTAAACCCTAAACCCCTAAACCCCAAAAGCCCTGAACCCTAAAGTTCAAGGACCCGAGCCGAGGAGTCGAAATTCAGGTCACGGTTTAGGGTTTAGGGTTTAGGGTTTAGGGTTTAGGGTTTAGGGTTTAGGGTTTTGGTCCAAACTGCTACCTGGACCTTGGAAAACTCTGCATTTTTAGAGTCTCCTTTGATGATCTTCTCATACAAGTCCTTAAACAAAGGCAAGTTATGTGGTGTTAAGGTAAGCTCGAAACCAAAGCACAGAATGCTAAGCTTTTCTGTAGCTGTTGTTGTGGGTCCTTGGACCTTAAAGCTACCTAGCCCCTGAAACCCCGAACTGTTTGGAAATTCAATGCTTGGGACTTGAATTCTCCAGGTCCTGACCCTAAACCCTAAACCCTACATCCCAAACCCTATAAGCTCTGCAAGCCCTAACCCCTAAACCTTATAAACCCTAAACCCTATGAGCCCTGAACCCAATGACCTATGAGCCCTCAACACTACACCACTACACCCTCGACCCTTAACCCTACTGGGTCCGGATGTAGAGCATGGGGCTTAGGAGTTTCGGGAATGTGTACGGCTTAGGGCTTAGGGTTTCGGATTCACCCTTGACAGCTCAAGACCTCATAGCATGCTCTTGAGCTTTTTGGCCAGTCTTCTTTGAAGAGGCGCTCAAAAAGGCCCTAAATCTCTGACAGGGCCAGATGCATTCTGCGAGTGCATGTCTCAAAGTCTCCTGTAAGGGTTTAGGCTTCCTTTCATACGGTTGATGATATAAACCCTGCATTGCCCGCAATAAGGAATATATCATGATTCCCATAGTTTAGGGTCCTTAAGGTAAGGCAGGATTTGTATAATCAACAGCATTTCGTGGGTTCTTATAAAGCTTCGATTGAGGCTCCACAAAGGCTCTAATGCTTCTTTGTCTGTGTCTTAAGGATATATGTAGGGCTCGGGCCCTGCGAAATGGATCGGGGGACTTTGTTTTCGGGTTTAAGGTCTAGGTTCAGGGTTTTATGCAAGGTGCTCCTGGATATGCCTACCCCTAAGGGTCCATGTACCCAAATAGTATATACTTTCGCCTTAATGTAGTCCCTACATAGGTACTTTAGGGCCAATGTATATACGACTATTTGGGTACATGGACCCTTAGGGTACAGTCTACTTGCCACCCCAATTGCTGACTCGCCTGATCCGAACCAAGACCTGGACCCTGAAGAACCCTCGCTTGCTCAAGTACTTCAGGGCCAAAGTATATACTACATGGGCACATGGACCCTTAGGGAAAGATTTATTACTCTTGGTTTCCCAGAAATCTTACAACCTGATTAAGAAACCTCGGGTCTGTTTCAAGGATTAGGGTTTAGGGGCCTAAGGGTTCCTTATATGGACCCCAATATTTTGGGGTTTTAGGACCAGGATTTCTTAATCAAGTTCCTTACGTTATCACAGTCGATCCCAACAGACCCCTTGAAGCATAGCCAGCTATGAGCTTTCGGGTAGCATTGAAGGGCCTGCAGGTTCCAGCTTCAAGATTGCTTTACCTGTAATTACGGTTTAGGTTTTAGGGTTTAGGGTTTAGGGTTTAGGCTTTAGGGTTTAGCGTTTAGGTTTTAGGGTTTAGGTCTTAGGGTTTAAGGTTTAGGGTTTGGGTTAAATTTCGCTTGTCCGTGTTGAGCCCAGCGGAATTTGCCGCATTGAAGCTGTGGGGGGGACGGGGTGTCTTCTGCTTCAGAGGTTTCGGTGTCAGGATCTCGGGTGGTGTATAAAGCCCCACGGAACTTTCCCGTCATTAACCAATGTAGGGGCCTTAATAATTAGAATAGGGTTTTGGGAGGTATATCATACGAAAACTACAATAAGGAACCCCAGAATAGTATAGGTAATTATTTAAGCCAAACCCTAAACCCTAAACCCTAAACCCTAAACCCTAAACCCTTAACTACCGGAGCCTCTGCGGACTTTTTAAAAAGCCGTCATCCGAGTTGGTGCCGGGCTCGGAGCTTGTGCTTCGAGGTGCATTTGGCTTCCGGGGGCAGGGCTCCGGGCTTCAACTCAAACCCTACACCCTTAACCCTAAACCCTTAACCCTAAACCCTAAACCGGATTAGGGTTTAGGGCGTCGGGCTTAGGGCCTCTAGGGTTTAATTATAGGGCCTTTAGAGTTTAGGGGCCTCGGGGTTAAGGGTTTAGGGGCTTAGGGCTTCAAAACTTGACGACGAACACTCGGCGGCCTAAGGTGTACAGATTAGACATCATTGTGCCATGGGTTTGGGACAAACGACGTCTTAAACCCTAGAGCTACACCCAGCGCGGAGAGCGCGATCTTTGATGCAAATCTCAGAAACCCAAACGAACGTGGATTCGCTGTGGATGCTCTCTACATTAGGATCTAGGCTGTGGTGCCTTAGGGCTGAGAACTCTTATGGGTATGAGATTAAGGGTTAATGTGGAACTGGGATTGCTGAATCATGGACACTCGCGACTTCCGGTTGATGAAATGATACATGTGCTCTGGAAGCTAAATATCAGTTCTAAACAACAGAGCGGCTTGTCTTAGAAGAGCCTATATCGGGTGGCTCAATACAGCCGGGTTCCAGTTCAGGAAAAAGTGAATCTTGACTGTCCCTGCATAGCAATCTACCGTTGCTGCTGTCTTAAACATGCATAAGTAGATTGGACACTTAGGGTTAAACCCCTGGTAAAACCGTATAAACTCACTTGCACAACACTCTAACCCAAACACAAACTGTCTGAAGCCTAGCTTATAGAGGGCTTAGGCAGCCGTAGGGCACCGGGAGGAAAACGGCCAACTCCTCCAACCACGTCGCATGGCTGGGGACCTGTCTACAGGATGTCCTGGATCTTTGAACTATGTGGGCTTTTAGGGATCAGGAGGCTTCTGCAAAGTTGTAGAGGGACTGGGCTGGGCTGGGCCAAACTAGGGTTTTAAGACAACGCTGCTTCAAGGACCTCTGATCCTAAACCCTAAACCCTAAACCCTAAAACCCTAAACCCTATAAACCCTAAACCTTAGCTTGGCTTGCCAAGTTCAGTCAGATCCAGGAGCAGTTCTCTCGTAGCTATGACATCGACTGCCAGTCTGACCTCATGTGTGTGGTTGTCAAAATTATGGTCCCTTTTTGGGTCCTTATTATAATACGGCACCTATTATTTAGGTACCCCCAAAGGGACCATAATTTTGACAACTACCCAGGTGATCGTGCACTGTGAGTTTGAGGTTTATAGGGTTTGGCTTACAGCTAACACTTGCAAGTGGGCAGACCTAATTCTCAAAATAGTTGTTTCTTTAAGCTCACATGAGTAGTTTTCCAACTTAGGGTCCCTTCGAGGGTCCCTTTTATACAGGTGCCGTGCTTTATTGGGGACCTAAATGGGGCCCTAATCTAGAGAACTACTCACATACAGGCATGGAGTTTACAGGTGCTAGCATGTTAAGAGCATTCCCGAAGTGCCTCCTTCCGCAGTTTAGCATGCAACAGGAAGGCAACACGAGTTCAGAACAGCCCCTGCACTGCGCAATGATACTTCGGGTTTAGGGTTTAGGGTTAACCTCTAAACCCCAAACCTTACATAAGTCCTACACCATACCATATCACTTTTCGGAGATCGACCCCACCATCTCACAATGTCGGCAAAGAACGGATTCGAGGTTTCGGGCTGGGTTTAGGGTCGGTTTAGGGTTTAGGGTTTCATGGCTTATGGCTTGCGGGGTTAGGGTTTTTGTTTCCGGGTTTCGGGTTTTTGGATGACCAGCAGATAGCCCTGCGATATGCATGATGGTCGCATGGCTCAACTATACTGATAGGGACCCAGAGATCTGGTCTAATTACAGGGGCCAAAATGGAATTGACAAGAGACCCAGAGATCTGTTCTATGGGGGCCAATATGGAATTGACAGGGACTTGGACTGCCGATGAAGCTGCACATTTCGTGCCTGCGGTGTATGTAGAGCCGCAAAGCCTACTGCAAGGATGCGGAACCCTAAACCCTAAGCCCTAAACCCTTAAAGCTCTGAGCCTGGCTAGAGCAGTGTTACAAGCTATTGGAGCTTCTTGCCTGCTCAGCTAAAACACAGAAGTGTTCTCTGATATGCTTTCCGGGACACTGAACCGGATGTTTTGTGCACACGTACAAAAACACCATGCTGGGCCAGACTGCGGGTCACTCATCATAGTCGCTGTCAAATTCTCTGTCTCTGCCTGGCGAACCCGCTCGTGGATTTTGTTTGCAGGGAGAAAGAAACTTGTGGGTGTGGCGGCGCTTGCAGGTTTGGTGTTGAGTTCATTTGGTTCAAGTTGTACAGACATAACCTGCCCCTGGGCAGTTCTAAATGTGTAATGTAGGGACCTGAATAATTAGAAAAGGGGTTTTGGGGGGTATATTATACTATCATTATAATAAGGAGCCCCCACAATAGTACTGGGTTAGGGTTTACGGGTTTAAAGGGTTTAGGGGGTGAAGTGCTTGAGAACCTTTGGCCTGAAACCCTACGACCCGAACTCCCGAAACCCTGAAACCTAAAGAGCTACAGTAAACCTGAAACAACAAGAACCAAAATAAGCAACAAAGACTCTGAAACTGTAGATACCATGTATTCTTTCACGCTGCACCTTATAGAACGCCAAAAAACATTCCCTAAGTGTGCAAGACTCTGGAACTGTAGAAATCAGGATTCTTTCACACTGCACCTTAGAACGTAAACAAAAAACACTCCCTAAGTGTGCAAGACTCCAGAACTGTCGAAGCCGGAATTCTTTCACGCTGCACCTTACAGTAGAACGCCAAAAAACCATTGCCTAGCTTGTCACAGGACTTTGGGTTCTGTTCGGGCGCCGACAACTCCAGTCCACACATGAGGACTTCTTGAACCCGTACAGCACAATCAAGCCGTAACATAGGCCCTGCGGAGAAGTGCTACTGGTTAGGGTGTAGGGTTTAGGGTTTAGTGCGGAGAAGTGCTACTAGTTATTGACGCCCTTTTATTAGCCCAAGAGCCTGTGGCTTCCGGATGGTCCGGTCCATTCCAGGTACCCGGGCAACCCATGTCGAAATGCTGGCAGCACCTCATCCAATAAGTTGTTACCCTAAGGGTCCATGCGCCTAATAATAATCACATACTCTCCCAAATATTAAACCCTAAACTCGATTAACCTAAACCCTGAACCATGAACCCGATTTGCCTAGATAACCATTATCCGGAACTAAAAATACCTTCTTAATTGGTCCTGTGGACCCTTCGGGCTATTCGGCTGTAGCTCTTTGGGGGCCTGGGATCATCTTGGGAAGGCTCAGAGTTGAAGAAGGTTTAGGGCTTAGGGGTTTAGGTTTTAGGGCTTCGGGATTAGGGGCTTAGGGGTTTAGGGTTTAGGGCTTAAGGCTTAGGCTTTAGGTTTGAGGGTTTTGGTTTTAGGGGTTGCAGCGCGCCAAGAGTCTAGACGATGAACACAGGACCGTAAAACAAAAACTGGACTTTGAAGTGTGGCTGCGAAACAACCTACTATTAGCAGTCCTAAGCTGCCCTTACTCACGATGAATCCTAGGCAACCTGATAGAAAAAACGGAAGCCTGTCAACAACACTCCAAGAATCCTGGCACCAAGCTGTAAACAAGCACTACATAACACTTCAAGAAACCTGAAAGAAACCCTGACAACCAATATTAAAGGAAACTACAGGTGGGGAGTTTAGGGTATATAGGGCTTCTATAAGGTTTCTGTAAGGTATATAGACCTTTTATAAGGCTCACATAACGGTAACTATCCACCTGAAAATGTCCTAGACAATAAACCCTAAACCCTAAAACCTTCAAACATCCTGACCACACTCATCAGAGCCCCTCAAGCAGTTTTACGAACCAGCGCAGAACGACTCAAGAGAACCCTGAAAGAACAATCCATGACATCTACAAAACAAAAAAGATTAAACCCTCAGGGCTTAGGGTTTAGGGGTTTATGGTTTAGGTCGCACAACTTCGGGAGTTTCTTCGGTGCCCCCATCTGCAAGTCGAGTGGCCAGTGCTTCTTTGGATCTGACCAGCCGAAATACCAATTTCCTTAGGGTTTAAGGGTTTAGGGTATTGGGTTTAGTTTCCGATGCGTTCTGAGGAGCTTGTATAAGGTCTGCTGGGCTTTCTACAAGGCTTTACAGGGTCTCACAAAGCCCTGTGCGAGTACCTTTATGGTAGAATGTAGGGTCTCTATGTTAGGTCTTACTACGATCGTTTAAATTTGGGGAAGTATCCCCGCATAACAGCACATAGGACCCTTTGGGTAAGGATGTTGCCATTTGGCATACCTTTTTATGATCATTTATGGCCCATAAACCCCAAGCCCTAAGCCCTGAACCCTGAACCCTAAACCCTGACTCCCTTACCCTAAACCCAAACCCCTGAACCCTAAACCCTGCATCCTAAACCCTAAACCCTAAACCCTCAAGCCCTAAACCCCACACCCTGAACCCTAAACCCTAAACCCAAATGGAGGCGAGGTTGGGGGTCAGCATGGGGGATACCGGGCTGAGCCCCAGAACCCTACTATAATTAGGGGTGGGCCGAAGGTTTAGGGTTTAGGGTGCTGCTGTAATTGGAGAGACCCTATAAGTCAGAAAGTTCTGAAAACTTGAAAGAGTCCCTGAACCTATTGTTTTGAGGGTCTGACCCCACTATTCAGGGGTGATAACCTACTGTTTTGTAACGTTTGGACCATTAAATGGCCCATTTCTGCCAGCGACTGTTCCAGGTACCCTCGCCCATGTTTCCCAGGCAGAGCTTCACCCGGCAGCTCTGAGGTGGATTCGGCGGTGCAGCCATGGTGACTCGACTGGATCGAAAAATGCCACATGCTGCGGGAGCAGCGTCAGCTTCCATGCGTGCAACATATACCGGAGTCCACCGGAGCTTAGGCTCGCTTTTTCTTACTCTTATCGTCTTACAAGGAATTCGGTTGCTCTCAAACTAATTACGGGCGCATCTTCTTTCAAACATGCTCTCGGGAGTTTTTATCATCCCTCATTTGGGGCTACCACTGTTTTGAAGACCTCACCCCCTGATTCAGGGGGTGTAAGTTACCATTTCGTGGGGGGTAGGTCTCTAAGGGAACACTGTTACTAATTATTCCGACCCCTAAACCCTAAACCCTAAACCACTAATGTAGCTGGGGGCCTTAATAATTAGATTAGGGTTTTGGGGGCTCCTTAATACTACTTATGGCATAAGATACGCCCAAGCCCTATTCTAATTCTTAAGGCCCCCACATTGCATTGTATGTGCGATGTGTGGGCTCTCTTCCATCCTCTTCGATGTTGGGAGCCCTGAAGTCGTCTGCAGAGCATTTGTAATTGGAAGGGTCCCTAACCCTCCTTGTAACTACTAGATAGGGCCCCCCTAAACCCTAAACCCTAAACCCTAAACCCTAAACCCTAAACCCTTAAGCTCTAAACCCCCTAAACCCCTAAGCTCTTGAACCCTAAAAACCCTAAACCCTAAACCCTAAACCCTAAACCCTAAAGGGGCTCTAGTGCCCTTTATAGCGGGTACCTGGGGGGGTTAGGGGTTTTTGGTGCTTTAGAGCAGAGAGTGGAGGGTTTAAAGGTCTGGGGTTTAGGGTTTAGGGTTTAGGGTTTAGGGTTTAGGGTTTAGGGTTTAGGGTTTAGGGTTTAGGGTTTAGGGTTTAGGGTACAGGGTGTAAGGTGTAGGAGTTAGGAATCAGGGTTGAGGGTTCGGCTTCGGTAGCTCTAGAACACTGCACCCTATAAATCCTTAAGGCCCTAAAACCCTAAACTAAACCCTAAACCCAACAACCCTCGACCTTAACATGCCCAGCCTATAGCCGTAATCAGAACACAACCTAGGGGCCTTAACAACTAGAACTAGAATAGGGGGCTTGGGGGCAGACTAGATTATAGGCATAATAAGGGCCTTTCAGGAATCATGTTGAATATCGTTAGGCCCCTATATTAAGTCAAGTTTCTGAAGCCGGCATGGCAGTTGAACTCCGCGACGAAGACCGGCCTGAGATTTCATTGGGGCTTCTTCCTTTCTGAGCTTTGGGGTAGTGGGGTGTAGGATTTGGGACTTAGGGTGCGCTCTCAACCCTAAACCCTGAACCCTAAACCGTGTAGTACAAAGTACCACACAGACGCCTTGACAAACAGTATCGTCTCGAGGGGACCTGGAAAGAGTTCCCAGCCTCTGCTTTCCGAGGGGTGGTTTAGGGTTTAGGGTTTAGGGGTTTGGGGTTTAGGGGTTTAGTGGTTTAGGAGTTTAGGGGTTTACGGGTTTTAGGGGTTTAGGGGTTTAGGGGGTTCAGGGTTTAGGGTTTATGGGATTCGGGTTTAGAGGTTTAGGGGTTACGGTTTAAGGTTTAGGGTTTAGGGTTTAGGGTTTAGGGTTTAGGGGTTTAGGGGTTTAGGGTTTAGAGTTTAGGGTTCAGGGTTCTAGAGTGTAGGGTTTAGGGTTTTAGGGTTTAGGGTTTTAGAGGTTAGGGTTCAGGGTAAAACTTGCTGGGAACCCTTCCAAAGCCGTAAACCTCCAAACCCTAAACCCAGAGCCCCAACCCAGACAGCCTCAGGCCTTTGAAGTGCGAGCCAGATCAACATTAATCTAGGGGCCTTAATAGTTAGAATAGGGTTTTGGGGCACATTCTGCTATAATTGTAACAATTAAGGAGCCCCCAAAAGAGTCTTGGTAATTATTTAGACCCTAAGCCCTAAACCCTAAACCCCAAACCCCAAAACCCCCAACCCTAAACACTACACCCCAAAACCCCGAACCCTAAACCCTAAATAATGATTTAGGCCCTATAGTAAGCGAGCTGCGCTTCATCATGGACTTGAGCTGCTTCATGGGGCCCAGCTCATAGAACCTGGGAGTTGAGGACGGTTTAGGATCGGCTTAGGGTTTAGGGTTTAGGGTTTAGGGTTTGGGGTTTAGGGTTTGGGGTTTAGGGTTTGGGGTTTAGGGTTTAGGGTTTAGGGTGTCATCACCGCAACCTCTTAGACGCGAGAAGCCCGCATCTTCGGATTCCTAATCTAGGGGGCCTTGATAATTGGACTAGGGTTTTGGGGTGTGCTATGCAACCCCTAAACCCTAAACCCCTCAACCCCAAAACCCCTCAACCCCAAAACCCCTCAACCCCAAAACCCCTAAACCCAAAAACCCCTAAACCCTAAACCCTAAACCCTGAACCCGAGGCTTCCATATCATCTCCTGGACGTAAGCTTGAACTCCACTCGAAGCCTGCAGCGCTGCGACCAGAAACAGGCGAAAAAAGCCTGGTCTTTAGGGTTTTTTTTTTTGTTGAGGGCCTTTTTGGTGTCTGCGGCGAGGCGTCCCCCAAGCTCATGTTGAGCAGGCTTTGGGCTACTTTTAGCCCTTGGCATTACCCTTGACATTATCAGTGGCCTCAGAACTCATGCTTCCTCTCTTCATCACCGACGGGGACCCTTCCGGCATGTTCAACCCTTCACCCTGAGGTAGTACACCACTGCCGACTCCGCCAGCTTCATTGTTCATCAGTTCCGAGGGTTTCTCGAAGCTCTCTTCCATGACCGTGTCATACTGGTCGTTGTTGTGTCCCCTTCGTCCTCCTTGACCCTCCGCTCCCTCGCATGCGACTCCTTCATTTTGCTGGTTGTCAACATTGCCCTCCACATCGTCGCCCCCATTCTCTTCCATGTCGGCCAAGGTCATTTCAGCCTGCATGAGGTCCAGCGCTGCTTCTCCCCACATCGCGAGGACATAGGCTTCCGAGATGAGCCCTTTGCGAAGTCTCTGGCACTCCCTTTGGTAGGTGTGGAAGTCCAGGTTGGAGGGTGGCGACACCACTTGCTGCACTCCATCTTCGTTGCCCTCGTACTTCAGCGACTGCAGCTCCACCGGCTCCACAGGCTCCGTTGTCCCTTCCGATGGTTCACTGCCCTGCTGGCCCACAATCGCAGCCCCCAAGACCACGACTTCCTCTCCGACGTGCAGCGGCAGGGGCATCCTGATAGTGGTTTCAACTCCGCTGTCCCCCGGTCGTGGTCCCAGTTGCAGTTCAACCATCATCCGTTGTCTCTTGGGTGGGCGCCTCATTTCATCATACATCGCCCAGTCGTCCCAATTCTGCCACCTGGCTGCCTCCTCCTCTCGAAGGTGGGACTTCCACAACTCCCTCCATGTGCTTGTCGTACTCGTCCTCTTCAGCTTCGTGTTCCGCCTCCTGTGCCTTCTTCCAGAGTTGTTGACATCTTTCCTCGGCCATGTAGGCAGCTTCCTCCACTGCCAGAGCTTCTCCTTCTTCTTGTCCTCGTTGGTCGATCCACACTGGCTCGCGAGAGCCCGCGCTTGCAGAGGCTGGCGTCTGCATATGACGGAGGATTCGCTCCCACCATGTTTGTAACCAGCTCACCTCGCAACCTTCCAGGCTCTCCCCCTCAATCTCCTGCCCAAGGTCCTCCCGCATGGTGACAAGCAAGGCGTCCAGCAGGTCGAGGGTATCATTCGGCCCGTGCTGCATGCGGTACTGTCTTGCTCTGACTTGCATCTCCCTCAGCTTGAGTCCAGCCGCCTTTCCTGCAGCTTCCGCGATCCAGGCCGCCTGAAACTCCTGTAGGATCGAGGCCTGCTCCCGAAAGGTCTTCCGGCAAGCGGTCTTGGAGGTTTGCATCAAGCTGTGGCCGTCCGCCCTCTCCACCTCCACTTCCACCAGGTCCTCTTCTGAGGCTGCGAGGATCTGTGCTCCTTCGGCCATGAGCCTTCTCACCAACTCCACCAGTCCTATCGTCAGGATGGCGAGGTCGTGCCGGTCATACTCCCGCATGGTGTCGACCGCGTTGTCTGCTACACTCCTGGGAATGACTCTGCCTCCACTCTGCACCGCCCTATCCATATCTCCCATGGCCTGGGTGTCACACAATCCCAGCAGCTGCCTCCAAAGGTCGACAGCCTCCGGCACCGTGAGCGGCAGCGGTCTTTAGGGTTTAGGGTTTAGGGGAAAAAGGCCTGGTCTTCCTATGACGGCATACCCGGCATCCTAGCATCCTAGATATATACATGGGACAGTCCGTAATTGAAGGATCACCTAGTAAAGAGGTTGAAAGTAGAGCCATATGTACTTTTTATCGGGACTCTTTCACTTACAAATAACCTCACGTATGAAGTATCTACTCAATCACATGATCCTTCAAGCAAACCCTGAACCCCGTCAAAGCCCTACAAAATCCTTCTTGGAATCCCGCGTATAGCCTGATCCCCTGCTTCGAATTTCTTGTGGAAGATCTGGAAATCAATCCAGCACGAAACCAAACCCCTAAAAGCTAAACCTTAAACCCTAAACCTCTAAAACCTAAACGCAAACCCCTAAAACCCTAAAGCCCTAAGCCCTAAAACCCTAAAGCCCTGAACCCTAAAACCCTAAAGCCCTAAACTCTAACTCCCAACTTGCAAGAATTCGGCCCAGGAGGCTGGGAGAGGCCGTCCTTCAAGGCAGCGCGCATGCAGGACTCCCACAGGACACCTTCGTTAACCAGAGACTCCAAGACCCCTTACTTAAGGAATATACCTTAAAATCTTATCAGGGATCCTACTATAATTTAAGGTATATTCCTTAATTAAGGGGTATTGGAGTCTCTGTTTTTGCTTCTTTTAAGGGCCCCTCTGGTCTCTTGCGATCCACCGTTGGGGTTTAGGGCTTCGGGTTTAGGGGTTTAGAGTTTAGGGGTTTAGAGTTTAGGGTTTGTGGTCTAGGGTTTGTGGTTTAGGGTTTAGGGTTTCGGGTTTAGGGTTCAGGATTTGCTATGCTGGTTCACACCGCCTAAACCCTGAACCCGAGTTCATGCAGTATATGGTTGCTATCAGGATTTTGTAGATGAAACCCTGAACCCTAGTTCATTTATTATATGCTTCATATCAGGTGAAGGTAGGGTTGAAGATCATTTGGCCTAGGGCCTAGCCCTGCACCCTAAACTGGGGCCTAGGGCGCTGAGTCACTGACGCCCGCCATCGGCGTATATCACTACGGAGTCGACCCCGTAGATGCAGGCTTTCGGGTTTAGGGTTTAGGGTTTAGGGTTTAGGGCTTAGATTTTCATGTAGACATGGGTCTGGATCTAGGCATAGATACAGATATGGAGCATAGATATCCAGAAGAAGATACCGCTGCGGATGCAGATATAGTACATATAGATACCCTCTACTACCCTAAGCCCTAAACCCTAAACCCTAAACCCTAAACCCAAAGCCCTAGACCCTGAGAGTGCAACCCCAAGCGGCAGTTCGTGAGCTGGTCAGCCAAGGTGGTGATGATCTCCTTGACCGGCGTGCCGGCAGGGAGCCTGCAGTTGAGAAGTCCCAGAGCTGCACCCCCCAAATTAAAGGACTTGAAGGGTTTAGGGTTTCAGGTCAGGGTTTAGGGTTTAGGGTTTAGGGTTTAGGGTTTAGGGTTTAGGGTTTAGGGTTTAGGGTTTAGGGTTTAGGGTTTAGTTTGGGGTGAAGGAATGAATTAAAGGAAACTACAGGTGGAGGGTTTAGGGTAGATAGGGCTTCTATAAGGCCTCCGTAAGGTATATGGACCTTCTATAAGGCTCCTATAACGGTAACTACCCACCTGAAAATGTCCTAGACCACAAAAAGCCCACGAGGTCGCAACTCCAATTAAGGTTCCTATAAGGGCTTCTACAAAGGGTTTCTATAAGGGTTTCTAAAAGGGTTTCTAAAAAAGTAATCAAAGGCTTCCTTAAGGGTTTCTTCAGCAGCTCTATAGGTTTATTTGGGTTTCTATAGCGAGTTTCTGTAAAGTTCTGTAACGGTTTCTACAGGAATTCGACAAGGGTTTCTATAAGTATACTATAAGGGTTCTAAAAAGGCCAACCTCAGGGTGCTATAAGAGTTGCCATACCACTGGACCCTAAGCTCTAAAAGCTTGAAACCTGAAAAAAACCCTAAAAACTGTCCCCTAAACCTTCGAACCCTAAATCCTGAGCCCACCAGAAAGAACCTTTAAACCCTCCATCTTGAGCCAAACACAAAGGAGGCAGCTAACGCTCTCCACTTGCCTTGCCCCCGTGAGGTTGGCGTACAGGTCGCACTTTGGCGGCTTCCTCGATGGCTGGGACGGATGACAAGGATTCAACCCCCTAAACCCTAAACCCTAAACCCAAAACCCAAAACCCTAGACCCTAAACCATGGGGACCATAGTGATTCAAATGGGAGACGATGACACTCTACTAGCATAAAGGCTACAAGGGGAGAATGTAGGGCCTCAATAGTTAGAATAGGGTTTGGGGGTATATTATACTAGAATTAAAAAAAGGAGCCTCCAAAACCCTGTTCTAATACTTAAGGCCCCTACATTATCATAAACAAACATTCCGACCTCTGTTTTCAGAGGTTCAAAATTCGGGCTCATGGTTGCGGATACCCACACTGACGTCATCCTACGTCTGCAGAGTCGCTATGATATCAGCTGGCTCCAGGCGACACACCGAAACCCGAAGCCATAAACACTGAGCTGTCGCACCTCTCAACCCCACAGCCCAGACCCTAAACCCTAAACCCTCAACCCCACAACCCAGCCCCCGGACGCTCAACCCCAAGATCATGGAGCTGAAGATTAAGCCTCCGCCGTAACCCAAGACAAATGCCTACGACCTACATCCCGCAGTCTTGACCACAGTACCACAAACCAAAATGGCAACACTCAAATCTGAATGATAAAAGCCCTGAAAGCCCAAACAGAAAACACCCCGGAACAAAGGAGCCACTGCCACCCCCAAACCTTAAACCCCAAACCCTAAACCGTAAACCCTCCAAAGCCCTAAATGCCCTAAAAAAAGATACCCTTAAAATCCTAAACCCTAAACCCTTTAAAAAAAAATACCTAAACGCCCTAAAAATGACAAAAATAGAAAAATAAAAAAAAAAAACAGGGCCCCGGCATCTTCGGCTCCGCGGCGCGGAGCGCCTCCAGGAGCTTCGCGCGCGCCGGCTCCATGAGCCTCCTGGGAGCTTTTCGGTGCTTTAGGGGTTTAGGGGTTTAGGGTTTAGGGTTTAGGGTTTAGGGTTTAGGGTTTAGGGTTTAGGGGTTTAGGGTTTAGGGTTTAGGGTTTACGGTTTAGGGTTTAGGGGTTTAGGAGCTTTTAGGGTTTAGGGGTTTAGGGGTTTAGGAGCGTTTAGGGTTTAGGGGTTTAGGGGTTGAGGGGGGGCTTTTAGGGTTTAGGGAGGGGGTTTAGGGGTTTAGGGACTTTTAAGGTTTAGGGATAGTATTTTTTCGGTACTGTAGGGGTTTTGGGGCTTTAAGCGGGGAGGGTTCGGGGCTGTAGGAGCTTTAGGGGTTAGGGGCTTTTAGGGTTTTGCGGCTTTGAGGGGTTTAGGGTTTAGGGGTTTAGGGGTTTTCAGAGGATGATGAAATATAATATACTAGAGTATAGTGAGCCTCCTGGGAGTGTTTCGGGGTTTCAAGGGGGATTGAGGGTGTATGGGATTTAAGGGTTTGAGTTGTTTGAGGGTTTAGGGGTTGGGGGCTTCCAGGGTTTAGGGCTAAGGGGCTCAAAGGGTTGCGGAGAGTTGGGGAGCTTGGGGCAAAGAGTTTAGGGTTTAGGCTATGTATGTATGGATGGATGGATGTCCCGATATACTTTCTATCTATCTATCCATCTGTCTACCTACCTATCTATATAGTATCTAAAGATGCATGGTGGATCATGGGGCGGTGAAGTGAACATATATATCATAATGACGACAAAAAACAACAGTTATGGCTGTGAGGGAAGACATACTACTTCTGAGGAGCAACAGTAAACACAATGCATAACAACTGTAATAAAAGAGACCATATATAGGGATAATCGAAATGTAGCAATAGTATAGTAAGTGATGTAAATAGAAACAGAGATAACAATGGCAGTAATGTTCGCACAAGTAATGGTAATAGCACTAGACCTGGCACTAGTACTGGTACAAATACGAATACTAGTAACGAGTACTAACACCAGCAACAGCAAAAGTAGGCGTAAAGGTAACACCAAGAGTAGTGGTAATGGTACTAGCACTACTGACAGTAATAGGCAATCAAACAGCCGGAACAGTATCAATAGTATGAATGGCAGAAACAAGAATGAACATGATAGCAAAAAGACAATACTACAAGTACCAGTACAAGTAAGAGTCAGAGTGAGAGTCAGAGTCAGTCTCAAAGAGCGAGAGTGAGAGAGACAGAGAGACAGAAAGAGGGCAAGAGTAAAAGTAACGGCTAGGGTAGCAACAGTAGGAGTCGCTGTTATTATCAAGAAAAGAACAAACCGGAAGTCGAAGCCATGTTGCGTGTGGAAGGCGCCCGAAGTCTTCAGCAGCTTCGCTTGGAGGCATCCCGTGGTTTTCGTGGCCTCGAAGCTCTTGCGGTTTAGGGTTTAGGGTTTAGGGGTTCTTCGATTGCTGATTGGGGAGCTATGGGCCAACGAGCTCACCGCGCTCGAAGAACTTACGTGCTACTACCACTACTACTACTACTACTACTACTACTACTACTACTACTACTGCTACTGCTACTGCTACTGCTACGACTACTACTGCTACTGCCACTGCGAATGCTACTGCTACTGTTACTGCTGCTACTACTACTACAACTGCTACTACTCCTCCTGCTCCTACTCCTGCTGCTACTACTGCCGCTGCTGCTGCTGCCGCTACTGCTGCTGCTGCTGCTACTACTACGACGACGACCTCAACAATATGCGAGAAACACTACTCCTGCGACCGTCATGACTATGGATGAGGTGTGGGCGGCAAACCTGGAAGAAGCTTGGATCCCGCGCCAACTCCACCAGTCGCTCAATCGCCGACTTCGTGCCGGCACAGGAGAAGCCGTTCGGAAAAAGCTCATTCGCAACCTGGAGCTGATAAGATAAGTTTTGCCAGGTAGTTTCGGGTACTACTCCAGAATACAGAACCTACAACATCACCTCATATTTGCTAGAGCAGCGATAAGAAGAGGAGTAAGACGACGAATAAAGAGTTTACACCAATAGGTTGTAGTCATCATGGCAGCGATGATGAACCCTAAAAACCCAAACTCCGAACTAAGCTCCCTAAATCCTAGACCTAGGGTTTAGGGTTTCGGGTTTAGGGTTTAAGGTTGCCCTGGAGAAGCACAGCCTCCACTGCTGAGAGTGTGGAGGCCAGGGGATCCAGCACTGTAGGGGCCTAAATAATTACCAGTTCTATTTGGGCAGAACCAGAACCAGAATACTCTTTTGGGGGCTCCTTGTTATAATTGTAGTATAGTCGGCCCCTAAACCCTATTCTCTAACTAGTTCCTTATCCTATACTAGTATAATTGGCCCCAAAACTTTATTCTAATTAAGGCCCCTCAATTAGCCGGAGGAAGGCTGCCAGTTGAAAGCTACATCGAGCAGGGTTTTTCAGCCGAACATGGACGCCTTAACAAACAGAAAAGAGTTTAGGGTTTAGGGTTTAGGGTTTGGGGTTTGGGGTTTAGGGTTTAGGGTTTAGGGTTTAGGGCTTGGGATTAGAGTGCAACCAGAATTGAATGAGGAACCGTAACGAATAAGACTGGCAACCCTCAATCTTAAGGCCTCGACCTCCTCGTTAGAGAAACCCGAAAAAAAGAACCCTGAACCCTAAAGCCTAAAAGTTCCGATACAAAACTTGCTTCCAGCCTGGCAAGTGTCTTTCTCGCTCTCGACGCACTGCAGGCAGAGGGCCTGTGATTCAAAGCGCCCCTAAAACCCTAAAACCAAACCTTTTCAGGCAGAAAGCCAGGCCAAAGATGGCCCTCTTTGAGAAGCGGCCCCTGAAACGGACGCTGACGAACTTGTGCCCCGGCTTGCGGAGTTGAAAACCTTAAAGACCCCAAAGCCCCCTAACAAGGGCCCACAACCAGAAGATGTCGGAAAAGCGCGCGCCTCCAACCTCTTCCTGGCGTCGGGTGGGCACCGTGATGGCTAGAATAGGGCTCGCTTAGAGGGCTCGCTTAGAGGTACTATATAAGGGCTCCTTTGAGGAAGTTACAAGGGTAGTATAGGGATCAATATACGGCCCTTCTGCACCACCCTAAACCCTCAACCCTAAACTGTAATGGGGCTCTTGCAAGGGTCCTTTCAGGGCTCCTTTGAGGAACCCTAAACCCTAAACCCTAAACCCTAAACCCTAATGCAAGGGTACTCTCTGCGAGCAGACATCTGAGCCTCTCGAGGCCAGCGACTGAAGCCATGGCCTGGCGAGGCGGCTTGGGTTTAGGTTTAGGGTTTTAGGGTTTACGGGTTTAGGGTTTGGGGTTTAGGGACCTGCTGACCTGCTTTGGGGTTTAGGGCTTCGGGTTTAAAGTTTAGGGTTTGGGGATTAGGGAATTGGGTTAGGGACCTGCGGCTCTAAACTAGGCTGCCCCGCTAGGTACCTACTCAAGGCATAGCTACATCTTACTCTCGACCAAAGTGCATTTTCAAGTCTTAAACCCCAAAACCCTTCAAAGAAGCCCTGATAGAACTGCTACGAAGACACCGTATATAGGGGCCAAAATAACTAGAATAGGGTTTTGGGGCCCATCATACTATATTTATAGCATAAGACGCCACCAATAAAAGTACTGGCAATTATTTAGGCTCCTACGGTACCCAGAGACTCCAATACCCCTTAATTAAGGAATATACCTTAAATCTTATTAGGGATCCTACTATCATTTAAAGTATATTCCTTACTTAAGTGGTATTGGAGTCTCTGAGTAGATGGCTAAACCCTAAACCCTAAACCCTAAACCCCCTAAACCCTAAACCCTAAACCCTAAATCCTAAACCCCCTGCGGTAGATGGCTAAACCCACATCATCGCCGCACCGACTTTCCCCTTTGCCTGCGTGCCCTGCTCCGTCGCCTCCTGGCAGGAAGCAAGAACGGAGGGCTTAGGGCTTCGGGGTTTGAGGGTTTGGGGTTTAGAGTTTAGGGTGTTTAGGGTTTAGGGGTTAGGGTCTAGGGTGTAGGGTTTAGGGGTTAGGGGTTAGGGGTTAGGGTTTGGGCTAAGGGTTTAGGGGGTTTAGGGTTTAGGGTTTGGATTTAGGGTTTAGGGTTTAGGGTTTTGGGTTTAGGGTTTAGGGGTTTGGGTTTAGGGTTTACGGTTGGGGTTTAGGGGTTAGGTTTTAGGGTTTAGGGTTTAGGGTCTAGGGTTTAGGGGTTAGGGCTTTAGGATTAGGGTTTAGGGGTTCGGGTTTAGGGTTTAGGACCTGGGTGTTAAGTGGGGGACCAAGCACCTCAATTGGGATACTGTAGTTCCAACCCGACATATAGCCTAACTTCGGAAGGCTCTGAGACGTCATTGGCTACAGGGTCTGAGTTACAGTACGGTACGGTACACTATACGCTACGCTATACACTACACTATACTATACTGTACTATGTTATTTTATACTATACTACACCCATCCTCGTTCGTCTCGTATATTCAACTTGGTTTCGGGACAAGCATAGAAAATCGTGAAGATTCTGAATTCGGGCGTCGCTCCGGCTTTTCATTGAAGGCGAAGCCCAAAATGGTCCCAATTCATGGTTTAGGGTTAAGGGTTTAGGGTTCTCCCCTACCCTTCCGGGTTGCCTGAAACACGCACATGAAAAAAAAAAAAACAATAATAAACTGAAAACATGCTTGAGACCGCACAGTAGAAAACTAGAGTCAAGGCTATATCAGCCTGGTACGATATGACATGTTGTATTGTAATATGCCAGAACAGACATACCTTCAAGAAGCAGCCCAAAACAGAAGTGGGCGAAGCGCGTGCGGATCCAAAGAAGCCTCAGGAATCCGTCTTACACGGCATCTGAAGGAATGAGGGGCCATAATATATCAGTGTATACTTATGCCGGGACTATAAGGGTTATAGCATCCGGATATTGGGACACTAGCACATGGGAATCTTAACGGGATCAAGTTAACCATTATTGAGGCCTCTATAGTTCTGCGGTTAGTTGACGGGTTTCGGCGTTACTGCCGGAGCTAAGCATTGCATGTTGAGCCCTGAGAATAAAGCCCCGAAAAATTGCTCGTGTGCCGTGTCCTGCATAGCTTCCGCCCGCAGCTTGACAAGGCGCAGACCCGTCTCAAAATCAAACCTGACACGCTAGCTTGCTTGACTGATCATGGGATCTAGCAAGTTGAAAAACATGGGTACTGAGAAGTTCCTCGCTTGTCCAAGGGTTACGGTAAAATATAACCTCCCAAAATCCGTTCCAATTCTTAAGGCTCCGGTAGAACTCCCTGCTTACAACCTACCTACAAACGATTAACGTGGGGCCTTAATACCGATGGTAGAATTTGGGGGTATATTGTACTTTAATTTTATTGAACAAAGGACCGAGCCCCTAAATTAGAAATGGAAATAATTCCGGCCTCTATAGTTATTCAGAATTTCATCGCAAATGGCAGCGAAGAAAAAACGCAACAAAAGAAATAGAGGGGTCTTAACAAATAGATTAGATTCAGATTCTTTTTGACGTTTTTTGAAGGGGGGGTGTATTATACTTATTCCATCAATGTACTGGCAATCCTCAGGAACAGCTTGTGGTAGTTCTTTAGGCGCCAAGATTACAAGGATCCGAAGTATCTGACAAGCTGCAATTCTTGTGGTCACTATGATCCAAAATCGGTTTGAAGCGACTCCCAAGGGTTTAGGGTTTAGGGTTTTAGGGTTTAGGGGTTAGGGTTTAGGGTTTAGGGTTGGGGGTTCGCACTATTGAAAAGGGAGGGATAGGGAAGACACTAGAATCACTAGAAGAAATAGAAAGCATGAAGCAGAGCGCAGGACGAGGAATAGGGCGGGTAGAGGAGAGCAGCGAATCATCAGAGTTGGACGAGACAACTTGGGCAGAAGAAGCAAGACATGCAAGAGGATCGGCAAACTTGCGAGAAGGTGCGTCGCAGCAAGCATCAAACTACAAGGGAATGACATGGAAGAGAGGAGACTGGGTGCTTAAAGCACTTGGGATGTTCTGGTACACAAAAGTTACCAGCGTCCGCCGTTGTAGCACGGACTCTGCCATTAATGAAGCAATGCACCGATGCCAAGGAAAACCGGAAGAACCGAATTGAAGACATCAAAGTGAGGCGGACACCGCCGAAACCACCCACCACATGTTTGAACAGCAAGAAGCGGAGAAGAACTAGAGGTCAAAACCAACCCACTACCCCACCCCCAATCCCCCACCCCCAGCCAACAAGAGGCTTAGACAATCCGAGCAAAAAAGGAAACAGAACCCAAACAAAGAAAAGAAAAGACGAGCAAATTCTACCCCAGAGCCGCACCGCTGAAGAAGAGAATTGGATTCTTGTGAATTCCGAACTTAATTCAAGCACCCATAAGAAGGAAAGGCCCACTACTTGCTACAACCCTGTTTACTGACAAAATCCAGAAACCCTTACAGGAAACCTTACCCTGTAGAAATTCTTATAGAAACCCTAAACCCCAAACCCCTAAACCCTAAACCCTACACCTCTAAACCCTAAACCCTGAACCTCCAAACCCTAAACCCTAAACCTCTGAACCCTACAAACCCTAAACCCTAAACCGTGGAAAACTCGAATCCTGGACCAACCGAAGTGTCACAGAGCTGAGGCGTCCGGCGTGCCCGCCGCCGCTAAGGCGGTGTACTCTCCCAAGGAAAGGCCTCAACACCCGGCTTCGGGTTTAGGGGTTTAGGGTTTAGGGTTTAGGGCTGAGGGTTTGGGTCTAGAAGGGCACACACCGGTTCGTTTGTATGCACGGATTTTGTTTATCAAAGGGTGTCATGGTTTTTGTTTCACGGTTTGTCGTGTCCTTATGAGGGAAAGTTTCAAGACGGGGTTAAAACGGTTGAGGGTTTACGGCTTGAAAACGGTTTAGGGTTTACGGCTTGGGGCTACGGTTGAGGGAATTAAGAAGGATTGGGATAGCTCCGGGCATAAACCCTACATTCTAAGCCGGAACTAAACCCTGACTAAAACCTAATCAAACCCTCATTAAACCCGAACTAAACCATGATTAAACCCTAGATAACCCCGAACTAAACCCTAATTATGCCCTAAGCCCATGGATCTTTGAGGCTACGGCGAGCACTGGGAACTCGCTGCTTTCAGCTGCTGACCACGCAGCAAAAGCCCTTAACCTTAAAACCCAAACAACTCAAGGGCTTAAGGGGTTTAGTGTGACGTTGGGGGGTGAAGGGTGTAGGGGCCATTTAAAACGAGGGATCGGAGGGCCTTACGATGCATGGTGTAAAGGTTTAGACCCCCGAAAGCGGCCAAAACCCGATGAAACATCAATAGACCCCATGAAACGCGTTTTCACAATCCTATGCGAAGCCAATGTGAAACGTTTGTAAACCCGATGCAAACCTTCTTAAAAGCCCCTAGTTAACCGAACCAACACTACACCCTACAAAACCCTATAACCCTGTATTCCTATAACCCCTAAACCTCCAATAGACCCCCCGAAACCCTATGCACCCTACAAACCGTAAACCCTTATATGGGCCATAACCCTATAACACCTGACCCCAAAACCAGAACCTTCGAGAACCTATGTAAAAAGCCTGCCTAAACCCTACAAGCCCTGAACCCATATGGAACCCTAGAAAGCTGCGACCCCGTGCAAAACCCGAAACCCCTATAGAACCTTAGAAAACCCAACAAACCCTAAACCCTAAACCCTAAACCCTAAACCCTAAACCCTAAACCCTATAACCCCTAAACCCTAACCCTGTTTGAGAGCCTGCCACGGCCGTGAATCCGGCAGCCGCCTGCGGGTTCTCGAGCTTGAGCTGCTCAAGGCCTGCAGTGATGGGGCTTTGGGCTTGTAGTTTAGGGTTCAGGGTTTAGGGTTTAGGGTTTTGGGTTTTGGGTTTAGGGTTTAGGGCTTGTAGTCTTTAGGGGTTGGGCGGTTTAGGGCTTGTAGGGTGTAGTATTTAGGGGTTGGGCGGTTTAGGGTTAGGGGTTTAAGTATAGGGGTTATGTAACTCAGGGGTTGTAGGGTTTAGGGTTTCTACATAACGTTTGTAGGGTTCTATAGGGGTTTAGGGACTGGGGGTTGTAGGGTTATTGGGTGAAGCGGTTCAGGGTTGAAGTAAAGGTCGCAGGGTTGTAGGGTTGTGCGGTTTGTAGGTGCTTTATTGCTATTATTGGTACCAGTAGCCATTTCAGTGCTAGCGCTAGCATTGCCATTATTGCTTTTATTGCCACTACTGCGGCCCTATTATTACCATTTTTGGCATTAGTGCTATGATTACTACTATGACTACTAAGGGCTCGCGGGGCTGTACTTAGGGCGTAGGGTTTAGGGTCGGTGAAGGTTTAGGGTCTGGGGTTAGGTTTAGGAGTAGGTTTTAGGTTTGCGGCGGATTTAGGCCAAGGGTTTAGGGCTTCGGGCGTACAGAAATTGTAAGCGCAGGGTTTGGGCCCTTGAGTTTTGACTTTCGACCCAAGCTTCTCGCTTAGATCTTGAGGCCCGGACAGCAACTTCCACCTATTTTCCTCTCGAGAGTTTTCGACTTAGCCTTCTGGGCTTACATAGACAAAAGTACCCTTCATTGGGGTTGCCCCTGTCACTACCCTGCTTACATGAACCTGCTGGGTCTCCTGATCCTCAGGAAGGACCCTGCGTAGCTACGGCAAGTACGCCGGCTTCTCTGTAATTTTTGCATTGAAGGCTGAGGACTGAGGGTAGTACATGGGGCCTCAAACAGGCCATAATCCACAGTGACCCCCAACTGAAGTCCATGAAAGCTTCCCTACGCTTAAACCTGTGTACTATGTCCCATGACCCTTGGAGGAAAGAGATGCCTTGAGCTGTCGGGCTCGACTGTTCCACGGAGCTACAGGTGTGTCAACGAACCCTGATCCCCCAAACTCTATTCCCTAGTTTTGGTGTCTTCATAATTAGAATAGGGCTTTGGGGCCCATGATACTACACCACCGGGCCGAAAGTTATCCTGAGTGAGAAGAACATGAACATGTGCTGCGGAGAAGCGGAGAGACCCATACCCCGTTTTACGTGGCCAGCGTGGCGGAGTACTTAATTCCAGGAATAAAATTATACTACTATATAGTTTCCGGCGGAGAGCGGCGCGAGGTTGTACGGGGGAGGAGGGGTGGGCATCTGGTGCACTGTCTTAACTTCATGTTGTGTGGCGAACTTTCGTCCT
>CAJNDV010017336.1:13790-27502 GCA_905221635.1 Symbiodinium sp. CCMP2456 | reverse complement strand
TCTGTGTCTGTGTCTGTCTGTGTCTGTGTCTGTTTCTGTGTCTGTCTGTGTCTGTGTCTCTGTGTGTGTGCGTGTGTGTGTATATATATATATACACACACACACACATTTTGGGAGATGTACATGTATATCGTATATGGTATAGGTATATAGTTGATATATTGCGACAGTCTACTTAAAATATGTTTATACGCATGTATATACATAGAGACTCGTAGAGAGAGAGAGAGAGAGAGAGAGAGAGAGAGCGAGAGCGAGAGGGAGAGGGAGAGCGAGAGGGAGAGGGAGAGGGAGAGGGAGAGGGAGCCAGAGCGAGAGCCCTGGAAAGACAGCTCCAAGGCTGGCGCCAGGATCCTGGGGGCAGGAGATCGGCGGCGGACAGTCTGCGTGCACTGGAACACAAGGCCTGAGGCAGTCGGGCTAGAACTAAGATATAGAGGCCTTAACAAATAGAATAGGGTTTTGGGGTATATTATGCTATAAATGCAATTAATAAGGAGCCAGCCAAAAATAATATAGGCAATGAGCAATGCCCCTATATTACTTTAAGGGGCCCGTCACGGGATCGACAGATGCTTTTCTAAGGAGCCTACAAGAACTTACAAGGTTTTTTGGGGGTTAGTTTAGGAGTCAGGGGGTCCAGTTGCAGGGTTTAGGTGTTAGGGTTAACGGTTAGGGTTTGGGGTTTTAGGGTTTAGGGTTTAGGGCTTTGGGTTTAGTTTAGGGTTTGGGGTTTAGGTTTTGCGGGTTTGGCGGTTCATACATGCATGTGCTGCAGCTGGTCCTTCACCTTCACCGTCGTCATGATGAACCCGAGTCTGACTAATCCCTAAACCCTAAACCCAAAGCCCTACTACTATCTGGTGCCCTAAGCCCTAAACCCTAAACCCTTCACCCCTAAACCCCTAAACCCCTAAACACAGAACCCCTGAACCCCTAAACCCTGAAACCCTGAACCCTGAAACCCTACACCCCTAAACCCTAAACCCCAAAAGCCCTGAAGCCCTAAACCCTAAACCCCCAAACCCTACTAAACTTGCCTAAACCCCTAAACCCCAAAACCCCCAGATCCTAAACCCTAAACCGCTAAGCCCCTGAACCCTGAACCCTTAACCCTAAACCCGTGAACCCCATAACCCTAAACCCGTGAACCCCTTAACCCTAAACCCTAAACCCCTAAACCCCCAAACCCTAAACCCCTGAACCCCCAAACCCCTAAACCCTAAACCCCTATACCCCGCAATCCTAAGCCGTGCGGATGCGAAGCTCCACGGCTCATGCACTGGACATGTGGGAGCTGAAGACGCCTTGAACTTTTCGGGCTTGCAAACGCCCACAAACCAGAAGGGGTATTTAAGGTTTAGGGTTTAGGGGGTTTAGTGCTGGTTTAGGGGCGCCCTGCACAGAAAGACACAAACAAACCCCTGTATCAGACCCCGGCATCGATATCGGCCCCTTCTAAATCCTCAAACCTCTTTCCTGACTGCGTACAGAATTTCATAGAATCGATCCCTGACAGCGCCCCTACCGGACGGTTACAGGTTATAAGGCACTGATCAGAATGCCTATGGAGCCCTTGTAGAACCCCTGAACAAGCCTGACCCGGTCTGTTATGCCATTATCCGAGCAGCACAGGCTCTGCGTGCACTGGAACACAAGGCCTGAGGTGGTCGGTTTAGCGTCCAATTAATGTTGGGGCCTTAGTTGATTAACATATTTTTTGGGGGGTAGATTATACTATAATTAAGAAAGGAACCCCACAAATAGCGTAGGTAATCTCTCAGGCCCCCTATATTAAGGGGAGCTTCGTGAGATCAACGGGTGCTTCATCAAGGGTTTTGCAAGGGCTTACCTGTGACCCCAAACCCTACAAAATCGTAGGTTATGACCCGAAACCTAAACCGTATATTTAGAGGGTAGAACCCATAAACCGATAGGTTTTGGGATCCCCAAGTAGGGGTTGAAGGTCTACAGGTTTTGGGTTTATAACCCCCCAGCCCTACACTCAGTGTACTTACGGGATTCCGACCATAAAGTTGAAGGTTCGCTGTTTCCTGCGATCTTAAGGGTTGCCACGTAGGGGCGGTCAAGGCGATTAAGCTTAGGGGCTTTGGGTTTCGGGTTAAGGACAGCCCTATCACACCCTGTAAAATACCCTAAACCTTGCATTAGTTTTGAAATGGGCCTGCCTCATATAAGAGCACTGCCCTAAACCCTAATCCCTAAACCCTGAACCCAAAACCCCCTCTTCAACCTCCATCGAACCCTTGTCTGTCATATCCGAGAAGCACAGGCTCTGCGTGCACAGGAACACAAGGCCTGAGTGATCTTGGGATTCCTTAACCGGGCCCTCTAAGTATCGGCTTTCTCCAAGGGTGTCTATCAGGGCTTCCGGCATTAAGGGTTGCCAGCGTCATTTCCGTTGAGGGTTTCGGGTTCAGGATTTACGGGAGCGTCGCCATGATCCGGGCTCTGATACGATTGATATAATGCAACATGCTGTTTTTCTTCTGGTACCACTTCTCCATGTCATCACAGGTATACATGCTACTAGTGTCGCTGGCGGGGTGGTGCTGATATGCTTATTATTGCTAGCGGCGCTGCTCGCAGCACGAGGCTTGTGAACGGATACCAGTTTTCGTGATTCGAAATCAACGGTCCATCTTCTGAAGTCGAGGAAGCTGCATGGCGTGTGCAGCTGAGGCCCAGCCATTTTGGGGTGTATCGGGTTTGGGCTTGTGGGCTTCGGGGTTAGGGCGTTGAGGTGTAGGTTTTAGGGCCTGGGCTTTGATCCCTACACGTTTAGGTTTTGGGGTTTATAGGGTTTAGGGTTTAGGGGCCTTTGAAGGGTGATCTGGATACCGATGTCGAACTAAATCCTGCTCTACCCTGAAGTGCCCGAACGAACGGGAAATATGCCATGTTTCCGATTTTGGGGGCCTCAAGAAAGCACATAAGCAAAACTTAGGGATATGCCATATAAACCCCTAGTGTAATGAAGCCCAATAAAGTAGGGATATCCCTATAAACATGCTTATGCTTATGTCCTTTTGGGGTCCCCTAAACCCTAAACCCTAAACTCTAAACCGATGATGGGTAACGCATTGTTTATGTCCACCAACACGGCGAGCAGCGCTGGTGTCGGAGTCTCCATCACCAGCTCATCCTGCAACTCAAAACTACCAAAAGTCTACTATAAGGATTTAGGGTTTAGGGGCCTTGATAATATAGGGTTTTGGGTTTCAAGCTTTAACTAGAAAAGGGTTTTGGGGCCCATTATACTATGATTACAATGAGGAACCTCCAAAACTAAACCCTAAACCCTAAACCCTAAACCCTAAACCCTAAAACTGTATTGGTAAATATTTGAGCCCTCACGTTTAAGGCTAGGCTTTCGGGATTCTGGGGTTCTGGGGTTCTGGGGTTTAGGGTTTAGGGTTTAGGGTTTTAGGGTTTAGGGTTTAGGGTTTAGGGTTTAGGGTTTAGGGTTTAGGGTCTGAGGTTCAGATTTCAGATTCAGGACGCAGAATCCTATTCTATTTGTTACGGCCGCGGCCCCTGTCAATAACCCGCTACATCCCGTACGAAACCCTGATAGAGCCCTTGTAGGAGCATATCACAGTTCAGACCGTGAAAGCGGTTCAGGGTTTAGGGTTTCCCCTCACCCCTCCACATGAAACCAAAAACCTATTCTAATCGTACTAATCCCCAGCCCCAAACACCTAAACCCTATGAGCTCCTAAACCTCTAAACTCTAAACCCCTACAGAACTGCATCTCTCTCCTAAGCCCCTCTTATGGCAGCTGAGCACTCACGAAGCTGGTCCTGGTGGTGCACCGGGATGGCAGCGCCTTAACTCTTACAGACAGTGGGCTCGAAGCGTTTAGGGCTTTGGGTGCAAAGGTTTTTGGGTTTGAAGAGCTTCTGGAAGCGCTTTTGTAGTCTGCTTTGTTGATTGCATGTTTATCGGGCTTTCGTGAGCCTGTGTGAACTCGTGTACAGGCAACAGCGCAGTTATGCTGTTGTCCTTTAGCGAAGCAACCTGGTCTGATAAGGAGGTTCCATGTCGGGGCCTGAATAATTAAAATAGGGTGTTGGGGCCCATTATGCTATCATTATAATAAGGAACCCCAAAACCCTATCTAATTATTAAGGCCCCTACATTAATTCAGGATGTACAGCCAGGTGGCCAGAAGCCACGAAGATGAGGGCGATGAGGGATGCAATGGCTGCCACGGCCTGGGTCCCGGTCGGGACAACTTGGTGCAGGGGTTGTTTAGGGTTTAGGGTTTAGGGTTTAGGGTTTAGGGTTACTGCCTGTGTCTCTCCAAGATTATTGAAAGGGCGCTGGGTTTATTAAACAGAGGTTCGCTTTGGAGTCTTGACAGGCTTCTTTTGCTCCTACAAAACAAAAATGCCTGGAGTGATCTATACTTGCTGGGCCCTAAACCCTCAAACCCGAACCCCAAACCCTAAACCCTCAACCCTGAACCCCAAACCCTAAACCCTAGAACGTGAACCCTGAACCCCAAGCCCTACATGTTCATGGTTCAGGGTTCCAGGCTCAGGGCCTAAGGGCTAAAGCTCTTGCAAGTTCAGCAGTATCAAAGCGTTTAGGTCAAGTGTTTAAGGTTTTACAGGCTGATGCGTTGAATTAGGGGACGAGGGCTTACAAGGGCTTACCAGGGCCTAGCAACCTGAACCCCAAACCTTAAACACTAAACTTTAGGACATTCTGGTTTTCTTCGGGTGCATAATGCAAGCTGTCTTAAATCCTGCTCCGCAAAAGCATCCAACTCAAACACGCTGTTTTGTTTAGGGTTTATGGGCAGGAGTTTAGGGTTTTGGGGTTTAGGGTTTTGGGGTTTTGGGGTTTAGGGGCTTAGGGTTTTAGGGCTTCGGGGTTTAAGGGTTAGTTAAGGCTAGGGTTTGACTCGACCAAGCTGCCACAGAAGCTAGGCACCAACCGCCACATGGCACCAGTGACTTGTTCTGACCTTGGGCGGTTCCCTAAACCCTAAACCCTAAACCCTAAACCCTAAACCCTAAACCCTAAACCCGGTTGTTGTCAGAGCACGGTCTGGGCCTTTACTGAAGGCGGAAGCCTAATGCAGGGGCCTTAGGAGTTGGAATAGGGTTTTGGGGCACATTATATTATTTAGGGTTTAGGGTTTAGGGTTTAGGGTTTAGGGTTTAGGGTTTAGGGATTATACTTAATAAGGAGCCCCCAAAAATAGTATAGGTAACTATTCCCCTATATTCAACCCAGAAGTAGGATTTAGGGTTCAGAGACTTATCCTGCCTTTGTAGTAACTTGTAAAGCACAAACTGAACACCACAAGGATAAGAGCGATATCAACAACCCTACACCCTAAACCCTCGAAGTAAGATCCCAAAGCCTTTAATCCCAAACCTCGGGTCCTGAACCCCAAGCCCTGAGACTGTTTAGGGTTTAGAGCCTTGTAATCCTAGATCCGCTCCAAGGCTCCTCCCGAACCAAAGAAACCACAAGCTCAAGTCTATTCCTAAACAGCCTTCAAGGTTGATAAGGGCTTCGGGCTTAGGGTTTAGGGTTTAGGGTTTAGGGTTTAGGGTGTAGGGTTTATCGAGTTGTGGGGTTTGGGCCTGAGGGTTTTAAGGTCTAGGTCAAGTCCTCAACCCGAAAACCTCGAAGAAGTGTAGACTGAAAATTGTTTAGGGAGCTACTGGCAGAAACGCATATGAGTAGTTCTCTAAGTTAGGGTCCCTTTGGGGGTCTTCTTTGAAAGCGCGCCGCACTCTTTAGGGGACTTAAGAAGGACCCTCATTTAGAACACTGCCCATATGTAACACGACCCTAAAAAACGGCGCAAGAGATCGAACTCGACATCTTACGGCCTCAGGGCTCAAGGGCTTAGGGGCTTAGGGCTTAGGGTTTAGGGTTTAGGGTTGGATCGGGGTAAAGGAATAAGCAAACTCTACACCTACAACCGACAACCCCAAACCCAAAACCCCGAAGTAGCGTCTTCTAGGGTTCACAAACCCTAAAACTACATCCCCAAGACCTAGACCTTGAACTGCGGCTGCAGATGCGCTCCCCCCCAAGTAAACCCTAAACCTCACATTCTACGCCTTAAGTTGTGGATGAGGAGCTATCCTCACTCGGCTTCTCGTTCTCGTGCGCCACGAGGCTGCGGAAGTCCTCTTCCTGCTCCTCCTCACTTGGCTGGTCGTACTTGACCTCAAGGAGGGCGTAAACCCTAAACCCTAAACTCTAAGCCCTAAACCCTTTTACAGGGCTTGCGGAGGTTCGGAGTTTGGGCTTCGGGGTTCTAGGATGTCACGGGAGGATGTTGTGACGGTGTTTAGGGTTTAGGGTTGAGGGTTCGTGCGGGATTTATATCGCAGGATGCTTTTGGTTTGAGGGTCTTACTTGGTTAAGGGTTTCAGGATTAAGAGGGTCGGGGCGTTAGGGCTAATTTAGCAGGTGTGAGTGTACACAGGAGTTTCGGAATATGAAGCCCTGAAACCCTAAACCCTAAAGCGTTATCGGGTATCCCACTATCTGTTTCAAAATGAAGCGTGCCCTTGTTTGTATCATTCAACTCTACTACTGGGAGACCTAGAAAACCAAAAACAACTAAACCCTCACAGAACTATAGAACCCTTAACAGATCCCTTTGAGCACCTGGGTTTTCGGAACTAGGGCTGGCACGCTAAACCCTAAACTCAAAAACCTCACCCCGGGTGGGTTTAAGCCTTACGGCATTCGAGGCTGAGGCAGGCCGGGTAGAGAAGCCTGGACTCAACAACACTTGGGATTCTGTAAACCCTAAACCCTAAACCCCCAAAACCCTAAACCCCTAAACCCTAGACTCCTAAACCCATAAGCCCCCAAACCCCAAACCTAAACCCTACATCCTAAACCCTGGGCTCAATGTCGGGCCAGGTGTGGGAATAGGATGATATACGTGGCCTAGCGTGTAGTCCTAAACCCTAAACCCTAGCTTACTTCAAGAGCCAAGTTGCATGCAGCTCCCAAAGCAGCGCATAGTCTTGCACGTGTATAAAGTCCGGTGTCCTGCGTTCGTATGTTTGGCGGCTTCGTAAGGTTCGGTTAGATCGCATGCTGCTTGAGACTTCGACTTCCAGAGTTTGTGTCAGGGTTTAGGGTTTAGGGTTTAGGGTTTAGGGTTTAGGATTTAGGGTTTAGGGTTTAGGGTTTAGGGTTTAGGGTTACATTTCAAGTAGTTGAAGCATATCCGTCATCAGTTGAAAGGCACCCTATGCATGCAGGCTTTTCAGTTTGGAGTTTGGGGTTAGGGATTCAGGAATTAGGGTTCAGGGCTTAGGCTTAGGTTTAGTACTTTATCGGATTTGGTGAGGTCCCAGCTATACCCTAAACCCTAGGGCCTTAAACGTTCAGGTGTTTGGGTTTCAGGGCAGGAAGAGGGTCTTAGACTCCACACTCCAAAACCAATCAACCCGACTTAGACTGTGATGCCCCACCACTTCTCTAGATCGTAGGTTTGGGATTAAGAGGGTTTAGGGTTTAGGAGTTTGGAGTTTAGGGCTTGGGTTTAGGAAGTTTATGGTACATAGTTTTCTGCATTCCCGACTGTGACCTAAAAGTTAAGTACCCCCCAAAAAGGTGGTGTATAACCCTTCGGGTCCTTCAGGGAAGCCTTAAATGAACCTAAACCCTAAACCCTATTGCTAAACCCTAAACTCTAAAGAGCTTGCAAAGGGCTTTCTCAAAAAGGCCTATCTGAGAGCCTCGGGGGAAGTGTATTGCTGATTCTTCAAGTCCTCAAACCCTTAACCTCTCTTCGTCAATAACCGAGTCCCAAAAAGTTTGAGATAACGCCAAAAAGTTTAAAGTTCTCCCATTGGCTAAGTAAGTAACCCTGGGGTTATAGACTTTAGGGTTTTGGATTAAGGGCTCAGGGTTTAAGCCTACATCCCAAATCCTAGGCCCCAGAACCGATACCAAATATTCAACACCAGATGGACGCCCTAAACACGAAAAGGCTACAGCGCACGTGATGTCCGGATGCAGATGGCATCGGAGAGGGTCTGCGCCAACATGTCGTTGCTCTCCCAGATCCTCCGTCGATTTGTCGTGCTTACCCAGATTTCCGGAACCCTCGGGGATTTACCCTAAACCCTAAACTTAGGGTTTAGGGTTTAGGGTTTATCAACCCTAAACCCGGTCTAGAGTCCAGGGTTCAGGGTTTAGCATCAGGTGAGTCTAGGGGAAGTCGGGTCAGTTTGGCATTCGGGGGTTGAATGCCTCAAGGCTCTATGCATGTCCTGAAGCACCGGGCCCGAAACTCTCAATGGGGACGTGAAGTCTCAAGGGACTTCTTAGTATACAGTTGTAGGAAAGGAAACGTTCGTTGCAGCGAGAGTTGCACCCTTGTGGCTGGTTTGGAGCCCAGCGAAGGATAAATGACCTCCTGAACCCGGGGCAACAATCCAAATGGACGCCTTACAGGATCCGATAGCATAACGCCGCATCAAACAAATCTCGGTAGAGCCAGTTAGCATTACTATCGCCTTTTCATTCAACCCCGAATTCGAGACCCTAAACCCTAAACCCTAAACCCTAAACCCTAAACCCTAAACCCCTAAACCCTCAACCCTAGAATTCAATGTCAGTCTCAGCCAAGCGACAGATTCAGCCATGTCCTGGCAAACTGGAGTCGTCGGAACTCCTCCGGGGCGTTGGGTTGAGGGCTCTTTTGCATCATTCCTTTAAGAGGGTTTAGGGGTTTAGGGTTTAGGGTTTAGGGTTTAGGAGGGCTCTTTTGCATGATTCCTTTAAACGGGTTCTACCACGGCTTTACAATCTGTTTCAAAGAATTCTCTGGGAGCTTGGGGTCTGAGGGTTTTGTATGTGCTGATGGGTTCCACAAAGGTCTGACAGGATTCCTACATCTCTCTATACATATGTGTATATATATATATATATATCATATGTATGGCTTAATCTTCTGATTACCAAACCAATCCTTCAAACGCCGTTGCACAAGGATCCCAATCACAATCCTGTGCAGGCAATTGGGGTTTCTCAGTCCTGGGTCCCGGATTGGAGGGTTTCTGGTTTAGGGTTTGGGGTCCAGGGTTTAGGGTCTAGGGTTTAGGATCCAGGGGTTTGGGTTTGGGGTCTAGAGTCTAGGGCTTAGTTTTAGGGTTTAGGGTTTAGGGTGCAGGGTTTAGGGTGTGTCTAACTGTCTGTCACGTTGTCTGTTCGCTCAGGGCTCGGGGACTTAGGGCTGAGGAGTTTATGCGTGACGCGCGGTGGGCTACGTCGTATCCTAAGTCGCATACGTATTCTTTTCAATCCAGAAAGAGAAACCCGCCTGGTACTATGTAAACCCGAAACTCTAAACCATCATGTAGCAATGTGGCTATGTAGGATCCTTTTGGGTTGGGGGCACTTCAAAGCAGTGTGAGTCACCAAACTCCCCTGCACCCGCCTTTGTCTGCCAGTGGAAGCCCGGCATCGTCGGGCGTAGCAACGCCACCTTGATGCTGGATCTGGGGTGTTAGGCCTTAGGTTAAGGTTAAACCCTAAACCCTAAACCCTAAAGCCTAAACCCTGACAATAAACCGTGACATCTTCAGTCAAGGAGACTTGTTCAAGTCATCACCGCTAGCCTCATCACTGAAGCATCATCATTGCCATCATCAACAGCATATGACATCGTATTTGTCCTCCACGTCATCATCATCACCATCATCATCAAAATCGTCATCATCATCGTCATCATCCTCATCATCATCATGATCATCATCATCCTCATCCGTCCCTGGACCCCAAAAGCTAAGCCATAACACAGGCAGGGCACCAAGCTCAGCACTTGCAAAGACAAGTCGGCACCCAGAAGAGACAAGGCCCGGCGCAGACCGAAGGAGCCCCCGGAGGAGCCTGGCAACGGGGACGCTGAGGACTTAGGGCTTAGGGTTTAGGGTTTAAGAGTTTGGGGTTTAGGGTTGAGGGTTTTAGAATTTATTCGAGGGTTTAGGATTTAGTGTTTTAGGGTTTAGGGTTTAGGAGTTTGGGGCTTAAGGTTTAGGAGCTTAAGGTAGGCTGCAAGGCTTAGGGTTGGCGGGCCCCTCTACAGCCCATAAGACCTTGAGAAATGCTCTCATCGCAACCGTATGAGACCCCAAGAGATGCCCATTAGAGTTCTGAAGGCCCCTGGTTCAGGGTTTCGGGTTTAGGGGTTCATGCGGGTTTAGGGTTTAGGGGTTAATTGGGGTTTAGGGTTTAGGGTTTGGGGGTTCATTGGGGTTTAGGGTTTAGGGGTTAATTAGGGTTTAGGGTTTACGGGTTCATTGGGGTTTAGGGTTTAGGGGTTAATTAGGGCTTATAGGGTTTAGGGGTTCATTGGGGTTTAGGGTTTTGGGGGTTACATTTGGATCAATCTTTATGCTTTGTTGCGAGGCTTCGTGCCGGTGATGAACTTCGTTTAGCAACCCGGTAGGCCCCCTTCCTTAGGGGTTCCTTTAAGGGCTCTATGTGGATTGTAAGGGTTGCTGAAAGGATTTACGGTTCAGTAGGCTTTAGGGCGTGGGGCCGTTACGGATGTCGGGCTTAGCATGCTGCGAGTTTAAAGGTTTAGGATGGTTTGGGGCATGGGGCTTAGGTTTAAAGCTCCGGGCTTAAATAGGAGTTCGCCCTGTAGGAAACAAACCCTACACCCTAAACCCTAATCTATACTTTTTGATGTCGTGATTCGTACGTCGGCGCGGGTGTCAGACGAAGTGCTGAGTGCATCCGGCCTCCCAACTGGGGACACCCTTCCAGACACGCTTCCAATCAACAGGTTTGGGGAATTGAACGACAAAATCTGCGAACCCCTGACGGCCCAACTGCACATCAGTCATGATATGCACATATACACATATAAACATATATATATATATATATGTAGACACATGTATATATATATATATACACATGTTTATTCATGTCTTACATACATACTCCTGCAACGACTAACCACTACAGTCACTACATTCCCAAACCAAAAAATCAGTGTTGGGATAGGTATTGGAAGTCAAGCCCTTGAAGCCCCTTACGATCATCCTACACCCTGGCCTACTTAGAAATACCGAACACAAAGTTCTTGAGGTTTAGGGTTTAGGGTTTAGGGTTTAGGGTCAAAGTTCCTCAGGTTTAAGGTTTAGGTGTCAAGGCCCTTCTATAAACCTCAAACCCTCAACCCCAACTTCGCGCCTACAAGGCCCAGGGACACAGCCAGGATCGCACCAAGCAAGGCACCTTGCCGGCGGGGGCTTAGGCTTGATTTCGTTGGGTCTCGGTATAGGGTTTAGGTTTAGGGTCTTGGGATTAGGGTTTGGGCCCGTCTCCTTAAGAAGGTCATGTACGCTCGCATGAAGAAGACGTTTGACAAGAAGTTCATGCGTTTCTACTTTCCGTGCACCCTTCAATGGAGGGCATCCTGAACATCGTAATGGCAGCCTTGACCAAGGTTGGTGGCCAGGAGAAATATGGCACAGCTCCGAAGTCTAGCTTGGAGCGGGACATTCAGGCTGAGCTTGACGCTTTGAACTAGGTGTGGGTCCCTTTATCACCTGCCCGCTACGGTGCTACAGGCGTTTGTGAGTGTTCTGGTGGGAGCTGTATTGTAGTGCGGCGGTTCTGACTGCAAGGGCCGTGCTTTCTTTTCTCAGTGAAAGACTGAGCAGGGGTCGCAAGCTTTTGACGCTTGTGGCCCTGAGCTATGTATTTCATTGTTTCCCGGAGCGGGTGCGTTCGCGGTTCTGTGAGATCTTTTGCTCTGGATGCGGGGGATACCGACTGATTCAACAAGTTTCTGTGGGCTTGGCAAGCGATATGTATGCATATGTGTGTTTTTGTAATACATGCATGCATGTATGTGTAATTATACATATATGTATGTATGTATGTATGTATGTATGTATGTCTATATATATATATATATGTATATGTATATACACACATCCATGCGTATGTGGGGCCTATGGAGCTTGTATGCTTTGCTCGGGCTTTGAACTGAGAATTTCGGTCTTTGAGCTATCCATACGGTGCACACGGAAACTCTGCCACCCTTCCCGGCCTGGGTTTGGTTTACCGTTGTCGGAAAGATCCTTTATCAATGGAGGGACCAACTGGGACTACAGTACACTGTTTAGGGTTTAGGGATGTTTAGGGTTTAGGGTTTAGGGAGGTCCCAGCTGAAAGGGGCACCTGCCTGATGGATGGCTATTTCAGGCACCGCTACCATGTGCAAAACATGTCAACAACATCAAGCCATCAAGCCCTACAATGCCCTGTCAAAATCCATGCAAACCGTCGATAAAACCACTCTCAAAGCAACACCCTTTCTAAAGCAGCAAAAGCCGCACAAACTCTATCAAGCCTCATGAAAATGACCTGATAGAGTCTGCCAGGCCACCCGTGTAGAACGGCAGAATCGTTGCCAAAGTGCGGTAGAAGCGGTCGTGGCCCAACTTCCTAGAGGCTTCAGGAGTCTAAAAGCTTCACGGCTTGCTCAGGTGAATCTCCATCAACCCTAAACCCTAAACCCTAAACCCTAAAACCTAACACCTAAATTGGGGAAGGCCAGCGCTCGAAATTTCACCACTGTAGGTGTACGGTTTAAGGATGTTTAGGGTATAGGGTGTGGGGTTTAGGGTTTCAATGTTTCACGCTGCTTTAACATGTACCTCGTTGTCAGCATGGCTACTGCCATGCCGTGTCTCTGCCAAACACTCCACACCAAACCTCGAACCTAGCAATGTGCGTTCACCCCTATACTGCAAACCGAAAACTCAGACCCCAATAGAAACCTTACACACCCCGCTTCCACTCTGTCCCAGATCTAAACCCGTTTGCCCTAAATCTTGAAAAACCGAAACCCCGAAAATAGTCTCTAGATGTCTCTAGAATGTAGGTGGTAAGCAAGACCCTGATAGAAACCCCAAAATGACCCGTAGTGTGGAAGCTTTGTAGAACCTTAAACGCCCTGATGCCCTTCATTCCGAAGTGAAGTTTCGTTTCTTTTCCGGGTTTAGGGTTTAGGGTTTAGGGTTTAGGGTTTAGGGTTTGAACCTGCAACGACCTACCAGCTCAACCCTTATACGCCAATCTTATACCGAAACCCTGAATTCTAGAATATGCGAGCTGGATTTCGGTACTCTGAACCCTAAGCTCTAAACCCTAAATCCTAAACCCACTCCTAAAATCCTAAACAGATCTTAGACTAGAGTTTAGGGTTTATGGGGTTGTTTGTGGGGTTTAGGGTTTAGGGTTTAGCCCCTATGCAACTCCTGAAACATGAGTTGGGGGGGGGGGGTAGGGCAGTACAGCTGCCTCTCTATAGATAGTTTAGGGCTTATGGACAGCTTCGGGTTCAGGGCTTAGGGCTCAAACCCCAAGTTAAACACATATAGCTCAAAATACTGAGGCCTGTCATCCTTCAACAAATCTCGAACCCGTGCTGACAAAATAAACCTCGGGTAGAAGCCTTGTAAAGTCCGGATCGTTCAATCAGGTAAGGCCTCCCAACCCTAAACCCTAAACCCNNACCCTAAACCCTGAACCCCTAAGCCAATCCCCAAGGGTCCAAATAGTCCTTTTTTATTGGCTTTAGGGTTCCAAAAAAGCCTCCAAAGTCCTGAGATGGTGGATTTTCGGACCCTCAGGGAATGAATCCCTAAACCCTAAACCACCCTAA
>CAJNDV010017336.1:0-13782 GCA_905221635.1 Symbiodinium sp. CCMP2456 | reverse complement strand
ACCCTAAACCGTTTGAATGTTTCTCTCCAGGAGACCAGCTGAAAACAAGGTAGTTCCCAGAGCCAAACACCTGCAGATGTGGGCTTTGAATCATTGCAGCGGCCTCTGTAATGAACCACTTTGAAACAGCAGAGGGTGCTAGGTCCCGGCTACTAGACTACTATAATCTGGATGGGTTTCGAAGAGCTCAGTAGGCTGTGGATTTAATGCTTATGGTTGAGCGGTGTGAGGTTTAGGAACTTGTGTTCGGGCCGTTCCCGAGGGCTTGGGTGTAGGGTTTTCAAACCCTGGGATACTGTTTTAAGTCCACCTGCGGCACTTTCAGCACAATGCTGTTGGGCTCAATTTCCGCAAAATCGATTCCCGTAATCGAACCCTCTATAAACACCGAAGCACTCAAACTTAAGTTTAGGGTTCAGGGTTTCGGAAAAGCCGTGAAAGCCAAGCCCTATCAACGAATCTATAAAACAACCTAAAGCCTTAGTTGAAAAGTCGAACAAGCAGATCATCCAAGCCCTATTCCAAATTCCCAGGCCCGAGCCCAAGCAGCATAAACCGAAAAGTTCTTGGCATAGAACAATAATCTCTCGGGCTTCCGTAAACTAGCTAAGCAAGCACAAAAACGATGGATAACCAACAAGAGGCGCTCAAACATAACAGAACACTTTACTGTCATCCTCAAGCACATTGATGGAAACCCTAAACCCTAAACCCTCAACCCTAAACCCGAAACCCTCAACCCTCAACCGGGATTTAGCTTAAAGGTACGAGGACTGACATTCCAAAAGGTGCCTGCTGGATGCTGTTTCCTTCCGCCATGAAGCGGACGAGGCTCCACCTGGGAGTTTCCGAAAATAAGGGTTTAGGGTTGAGGGTTTAGGGTTTAGGGTTTAGGGTTGAGGGTTTAGGGTTTAGGGTTTAGGGTGGGTTTCCATTGGGTACCTTATTTTGGGGTCCTTATAATAAGGATCCTACTATTTGGGGTACTATATCAGGGTCCCCTATTTTCGGAAACCCCCACCTGACTTCGAAGTTCTAAAGGGCGCGTTTAGGGCCTCGGGGTTTAGGGCTTAGGGCTTAGGGCTTAGGGTTTCGGGCTTAGGGTTTAGGGTTTGGGTTTAGGGCCTGGGGGTTTAGGGTTTAGGGTTTGGGGTTTAGGGCCTGGGGGTTTCGGGTTTAGGGTTTACAAAGTTTACAACTAATCTGAAGACGTGGTTTCGATGGCACTTACTCTTAAGGCGGCTGGGGTCTCGTGGGCAAGAGTTCACGGTGAACCCTCCTGAAGGTAAAGTATCCGCGAAAAGCGTCTCTGTGTGTCAAGAGCTTAGCCCTTGCAGTTCAACCCGAAACCCTGCAAGAACCAACCCCCTCAACGAAACACGGAAGCCTAAACCCGACACCTAAGCCCGAAACCCAAAACCCTAAAACCTAAAAGCCAGTCAGGAGGGTGGAGGTTTTCAGGTGCAGGATATGGGAGTTTCCGAACGTAAGGAGCGCCTCATTTGGGGGTCCTTATAATAAGGATCCTGCTATTTAGAGTACTATACTAGGCCCTAAAACCCTAAACCCTAAACCCTGAACCCTAAACCCCAAACCCTCAACCCTAAACCCTAAACCCTAAACCCTAAACCGTACTAGGGTCCCCTATTTTCGGAACCCCCCCCATATCAGAAGCCTCATCTCCCAAAGGACGAAACCATCAAGCACGTACCTTGGAAACCCGGCTACAGATCCTGGTTAGGGTTTAGGGCTTAGGGTTTAGGGTCTAGGGTTTAGGGTTTAGGATTTCGGGTTTAGGGTTTAGGATTTAGGGTTTAGGATTTAGGGTTGAGGGTCAAGACCTAAAGTGGGGAGGCTTGATCTTTACATGGTAAAGACCTGAAGCAATTGCTCTGCCAGAGGCGCAGCAGTATCAACAGCGCAATCAGCGAACCTCTGACACGATCTTTGTGTTTACGGTGCGGTTTAGGGTTTAGGAGGTGATGAGGTTCGACGTTACAAAGATCCAATGCGGGGATGGCGCTTGGCGTGCATGCCACACCCTATCATGTTCTTTATCCCCCCTCTTTTCGAATCTACCAAGGGCTTTCAAAACTACAACAGCTAAATTGGAACCCAATCCTTCTATGAGTCTATTGTACCAACCATGGACTATGAAATCTTCCAGGATCAGATTTCAGGACTTCGGGCCATGGTCGGGGCTTTAGAGCCTGAGTTTCAGACTAAACCCTAAACCCTAAACCCTAAACCCTAAACCCTAAACCCTAAACCCTAAACCCTAAACCCTAAACCCTAAACCCTCAACCGATCCGGAGGACGGGGGTTTGGAGATGACTTCGCAGTTTGGGCAGGGCTCGGTTTCTCTCTTCTTCCATAACTGGGACTAGAACTTTCCACGGTTTAGGGTTTAGGGTTTAGGGTTTAGGGTTTAGGGTTTAGGGATCTCTTCTTCCGTAACTGGGACTAGAACTTTCCAAGATAGATCAAACATCTATAAGGTTCGAAAGTTTAAAATTCTAGTATGGGCTAAGGTTGTGGGGAGAAAACTGTCAGCCTTTGGGTGCTGGCACGGTTCAGGGTGGGTTTTGGGCCTTGGGCTTGTGAAGGGAACAAGTGGGGTGAAAAGTTGGCGGCTTCGATATCTTTGCCGCAACCTGCTTGTTCGTCAGCTCGTGTTTTGCTTTTGAGTTTTCTTGTAAAGCCGATTTGTGTACTTGCCACGCCTGGAGAAGTCCTGTCTATCTTTATGAAGGAAAATCCCGTAAGACAAGCTCATCCACAAAAGAGAACTACATTCTAAGGTCTACGGGCTTTGCAGTTCGAGAGTTTAAGGTTCGGGGCCCACTGTTTAACCCAAGGCCTTCGCCAATCAAGAACCCCAAGATCTGGTCCTCGGCGCTGCAGGCTCGTCCACCAGAACTTACAACTTGCAGATATTGAAAGTCGGTTTAGGATTTAGGGAGGGCTCAGGGTTAGCTCTTAAGGCTCTTAAGACTTTCTGGTATTAGAATCCCTCGGCTTCATGCATAAAAACTGAGACCGACTCTAGGTCACACTCCAAGAAGGTTGATCCCTCCCGCTCGTAATCGAGAAACCAAATATATTGGGTTTAGGGTCTAGGTTTAGGGTGTCAGAAGGTTGCCTTATGAATTCAGTCCTTGCAAAAGTCCTTAACCTGTACAAAACCCAGTACATGCCTGCATGCAACCTTTGTTAATCAGGGGTTTACATTGAGGGCTTGGGATGATAGACTACGGTGCTAAACCCACCCTGAGCTTGACCAAACGGTAGCTGCACCCTTAGCCCTAAAGAAAACCCGACACCCCTAATGCCCTAAAGCCCCAAACAATGACCTGGCAACCCAAACCCTAAATTCTAAATCCGAAACCCTATGTACACCCATCAAGAGCCTAATTCAAATGTATTTATGCAAGCCCTGTTAATACAAACCTAAACCCTAAACCCTAAACCCTAAACCCTAAACCCTAAACCCTAAACCCTAAACCCTGAACCCTAAACCCTAAACGTCGAACCGGGGAGCAGGAGTGGAGCATCCAGGGAAGGTAGTTGTCGCCAGCATAGGAGACACAGGACCCTTGAAAACTGGCATCCTCGGGGTTTAGGGTTTAGGGCTTGAGGTTTAGGGTTTAGGGTTTAGGGTTTAGGGTTTAGGGTTCAGGGTTGACAATCGGAAGTGTGGTCGTCATAGTTTGGGTTTTGGGTTTAGGGTTGAGGGTTTGGGGTCATATCATGTTCTATCGTTTAGTTCTTGTTTGCGCTTGGGGCTTAAGATCGTGCGCATGGTTTGCGTCCGTTCTGTTCTTGCGGTTCTTGTGTCTCTGTGTGCGGGTGTGTCTGGGTGTGTGTGTGATTCGTTTTTTGCTGCTGCTGCTGATTCTGTTGCTCCTCCACGTAAACCCTAAACCGAACCCTAAACCCTCCTCCACCTTGCGCCACAACGACCATGGCGGTGACTTACGAAGGACAACGAGTACGGTTACGAGGAGGACGGCTGCGACCACGACAACACAAGAGTCTACTTTACTGGAGGTTTCAGGGTTTAAGGTGTAGGGGTTAGGGTTTATAGGGATTATAGTTTGTTTTTAATCTTGCCAAATAGCTACGCCTACCTTACTGATAAGGGTATCTTTATTGCTGGCCCGGAGCAAATAGCAACCGCTACCTCAGGATTTGCTGGGATGATGTCCTTGACCACTCTGTCTCTCTACTGTGTAGTTTACGACAACAAGCCTGGCCTTGTATAGTTCAAATGTGTATGCCCGCAACTAATTATGCTCAGCTCGCAAATCCAACGTTGTACAGTTGAGAGCTTACCTGGAAGGACCATGTACATACCCCAAATAGTAGGGTTTTAGGTCCCATATACTATACTTTGTAGGTTTTCGGCACATAACACCATACTATTTGGGTACTGGGGCCCTGTAGGGCTTTGCTTCTGCGTAGGTGCGAGGGAACCTCATACCCTAAACCCTAAGCCCTAAAACCCTACAGTCCCAAACCCCTGAACCCTAATAACAGTTCTGGAATTTGCGGTTCCGGAGTTGAGCTTGGAGCTGTCAGGATTCGGGCGCATGTGGGCCAAGTGTACGAACCCTATAGTACCCCTCAGAGGAATATAGAACCTCATGGTATCCCCAAATGGAACCTTATGGAACCCTGGAGTAACCCGAAAAAGGAAGCTTGGTATAGAACCCTAGAGGGGTTCTGAAAGGGCTCATAGGGCTCCTTTAGACAGATCCTGCCATGGTCCTCATGCGGGCTGTTTCAGAGCTTAGGGTTTAGGGTTTAAAGTTTAGTGTTTAGGGATTTAGGGGTTAGGGTGTTTGGGTTTGGGTCAGAGTTGAAGGAGCATCGTTTTGATTCGCCGCCAGGTATCAAAGGAATTCGCAGCAACGGCGACTTCGTCTGCAACGCATCCCACAATGTCCAGCCACCTAAGGGTACTGCAGGCGTACCTTCCCTAAACCCTAAACCCTGAACCCTGAACCCTTAACCCTAAGGTACAACGAAGGTATAAGGATACATACTATAGGATTTTTTCGGATGAGGGTTTGGTTCCATGAGTTACGTTTCCTGTTTTCCCAGAAGGGGCTTATATGGATGAGCGTTACCTGCTTTAGATCCCGTGTCAGCATCGTGCTAAGGGTTCAGGGTTTAGGGTTGAGGGTTAAGGGTTTAGGGTTTGGGTAACGCGCATCACAGCTCCAAAACAAGGGCTGGAATTGCAGGAGGATAGTGTGTGAGGTTTAGCTGCGGTAAACAAATTGCAAATGGCGTTTGGGCAGAGGTGCTTTCAGGGATTCCAGATTCGACGAAACCTCAAATCTACTTGCAAAATCCTACGATTCTTCTTGAGATTAACGCAGACAAAACCTAAGACATGCTTCCAGGTGCTCCGAAGCTAAATCCAGAACCACGCCTCTCCAAAGAGCTAGATTCTAGGGTTTAGGTTTTAGGGTTTAGAGTTTAGGGTATAGAGTTTAGGGTTTGGGGTTTAGAGTTTACAGCTTGGGGTTTCGAGTTTAGGGTTTAGGGTTGGGTAGACGATCTTGCGAGAAAGATGTGCAAAGCCGCAACGCGCCAGCATCTTTTGTCACCACATGCTCGCTCATGAGGTAGAGACTGACCTGGCAATGGAATCTTTGAAGTCTTAGTTTAGGGTTTAGGGTTTAGGGTTTAGGGTTTAGGGTTTAGGGTTTAGGGTATAGGGCTTAGGTCCCAACCCTAAAACCCTGGGGGCACGCATAGCGTCCAAGGTTTGGAGTGCAACCAATGTTTCTGCTCTATACCTGTGATATCTGCTTTCATACATTGAGATACAGATTTAGGGTTTAGGGTTTATAGGGTCTAGGGTTTGAGATAAAGACAGCTCTATTGTGGGGATTTCCAACCTCCGGGCCATAGGCAGCACTGTGGTTTAGGGTTGATGACATAGGTTTACACTCCAATGTAATTCTTTCAAGTGTTTAAGCTGATAAGGGGTAGTCATGGGTAGTCTGGGACCCTACCTAGGCTCAGACCCGCAGTTTTGGTTCCTCCTCCTCCTTGAACATTGCTATCCCAATCAAACTACATAAACCCTGCCTGTGGCTCCAATGGAGTACTAGTTCGGTGATTGCAGGTTAGATTATACCCTAAAGCTCAAACTCTATAAACCCTAAACCCTATGAACAATGCCCTAAACCCTATACCCTATAAGGCCCTAAACCCCGTGATTAAGGGCTCTAACCCTAAACCCAAAACCCTCTAACCCACTATTCGTCAAGTCTTCGGGCTGCAGGTTTTTTGAGCCCCGAAACACACCAGGTATGTCGCGCCTCCATCTTGATCAGAGCACTCCGGAAGCTCCACCAATATAAAAGCCTTGGTCTCCAAGGGCTTAGGGTGTTGGGCTTTAGGGTTTAGGGTTTAGGGTTTAGGGTTTAGGGTTTAGGGTTTGGGGTTTGGGGTTTAGGGTTTAGGGTTTAGGGTTTAGGGTTTGGGTTTGGGGCTTGGGGTTTAGGTTTTAGGGTTTTTGGGGTTTCGGTTTTAGGGTTGTTCCATGAGGGGAGTGTGGGGCTTAGAGTTAAGCCTGTGCCGCTAGTTGTGTGTATGAACGTACCCTAAGGGTTTAGGGTTTACGGTTTAGGGTCCATATATGGTATATACTTTGGCCCTAGGGTACTCAAATAGGGACTACATTTAAGCCAGAGAAGATACTATATTGGTACATGGACCATTAGGGGTAGTTCTGTCACAATGTTGCACCAAGCTGCAGGCAGCGCTGCTCCACGAAAAGAAAATGCCTGGGCGCTCCCGGAATATAAAACACAAAACAAACAAGTTCCACGCATTGCCACGCATGCCCTATGTTATTCTTAAAGTACCCTAAACCCTAAACCCTAAACCCTAAACCCTAAACCCTAAACCCTAAACCATTAAAGGATTTTCACTTAATCCTAAGTTACCGTACCAGGGACCCATTGTAGATACTATGGCTTGTGTACACGATGGGCATTCAAACCTAAGTCCTTAACAGTTCGGTTTAGGGTTTAGGGTTTAGGGTTTAGGGTTTAGGGTTTAGGGCCTTAACATGAACTTAGTTGTTTGTGGAAGGTCGCTGCTTGGCGTGCAGGCGTACAATGTGAGACATTTCAAGTTGAATGCCGGTTTTGGCTCAGGGTTTAGGGTTAGGTTTAGGGTTTAGGGTTTAGGGTTTAGGGTTAGGGTTTAGGGTTAGTTTGCGGGTAGAGATTCGGCAGCTTGAACACAACGACGTGTCGCAGAGCTGGTGGCACAACCCCTCCAAAGACCCCGTGAAGATCAGTTCTATAAAGCCCAAGACTATATCGCAACAAGATTAACAGGCGAAACGAGTTAAACAATAGACCTGCTCAAATTTCAAGACCAAGCACATGCAATAATGGTGGCACCTGCTGCATTACGAGGACTCTTCAGCATAGTATAGCGGCTTTAATAATGAATAGGGTTTGGGGGTTATTATACTAGAATTTGAATAGGGAGCCCCCCAAATAGTATTGGTAAATATTTAGACCCCCCCCCCCATGTTAGTCAGACTTGCTCCCCACTGTCTCTATATCCGGGCTAGACGTGCGACAAATCTAAATCCCCTGTCTCGCCATGTTTTAAAGATCCAAATCCAGGCTTAGTACCGGATTCGCCGACCCCAAAACCTCAAGTCTAAACCCTTAGCACCCCACATCTGAGAACACTGAACCTAAACAACCTATAGTAGAAGCCAAAAAGTTGGAACATCACGCCCCTCATACCCTTAAGATAAGGTATAGCGGATCCCAGAAACCTTTTGGGACTCACTGTAAAGCCCTCAGACATCCGAATGCCCTAAACCTCAAAACCTTAAGCCCTGCAACCCCCAGCCCTCAAGCCCGAAACCTGAAACCCTGAACCCTAAACCCAAAGCCCTCAAGCCCGAAACCTGAACCCCCTAAGCCCCTAAAACCCTAAAGCCTAAGCCAGGGTTGAGGGTTTAGGGTTTAGGAGTTTAGGGTTTAGGGTTTAGAGTTTCTAAATCCCCAAACCCTAAGCCCAAAGGCAAACCCTAAGACCCCAAACCCCGCACCTGGCATCCTCAGTCCCCTTGAGTCCTTCGGTTTAGGGTTTAGGGTTTAGGGGTTTAGGGTTTAGGGTTTTGGGTTTTGGGTTATCCTCTCGTTGGATATGAATGAGGGCTTAAGGCTTGACTGGGGTACCTTTAAGTGTCCCTTTAGGGTTCCTGTAAGGGTCCCTTGAAGGGGTCCTTAAAAGGTTCCGACGACGGTTTCCAGGGTTAAGTTTAAGGGGCTCAGGATTTAGGAGTTTCAGGGTTTAGGGGTTATTTAGGGTTCAGGGTTTTAGGGTTTAGGGTCTAGGGTTCAGGGTTTACTTAGGGTCTATGGTTCAGGGTTTGGGGACAACGGTGTTCGAACTTGTGGCAACAAGGTTAACTGTAGCAGTCCGTACACCCCACCTATGTCAGTATGCCATAACCCTGAGGTTCAAACGGCAGCGGTTTAGGGTTTAGGGTTTAGGGTTTAGGGTTGCTCCAAACCCTCAACCGTAAGGATAGTAACTATCGGGTAGTAGACAAGAGCTGACACAAACCTAAACCCAAACCGTCATTATATAATCCGTAGACTCCATCCAAGCATATCATTATATAACCTGTAGGCTCTATCCAAGCAGAACCAAAATCCTGATTGCAGGAAAAAGGAAACTTTCCACTGGACTTAAAACAAAATGTATCGGATCAAGCTCTTGTAGAAGCTTCCCCAAAAAAATAGAAACAACTCCTACATTATATTGGGCGCTCCTTATTATAATCATAGTAGAATCTACCCCAAAACCCTAACATGAAAACCAGACAAAACCACCCCTAAACCCTAAACCCTACACCCTAAACACCAGAGCAAACTCGTTCGAGCTTTGCGGCAGCAGCGCAGAGCCCGGGAAGTTGGCGCGCGCGGCGCTGCAGATGCGGGGATCCGGGCGCGGCATGGCTCAAATGGTTTAGGGTTTAGGGTTTAGGGAAAACTGTTTTATAGTGATTCTGCTGATGGGCAAAATCCTGCATGACCCTATATACCTAAACTATGGGATTTATGGTACTCTACTATATTTGGGTCATGCAGAATTTTGTCCATCAACAGTTCATAGGGTTCTTTGAGAATTTCACAAAGGATTTACAGAGTTGTGCTCACATGTAATCCAGTTCAGGGTTGGGGGTTTATATTGGGTTATTGGTGTGTGTGTTTTGGGGGCTGTTTTGAACATTCTTGTGGTTTGGTGTAAGGCCAATGGCTGAAAAAGGAGTTGGGGTCCTGCAGATCTGTACTTCAGGGTTTAGGGTCTAGGGGTTTTGGGAGTTAGGCTTTAGAGTTTAGACGCATTCGCAACCCTGGACGTTGGGGCTTTGCGACTATCTGCTAGCAAGGCTTCAGGGCTGAGGGTATTGTGTCTTGGAGTTTAGGGTTTAGGCCTTCTGGCGTCCTCTATGTGGTAGACCCGTTTACTAACAGCTGGATAGGCTCTGGGTCCTTTGCTTTGGGGCCTCCCTAAACCCTAAACCCAAAGCCCTAAACCCTAAAACCTAAACCCTAAGCCCAAAACCCGAAGCCCTAAAGCCTAAACCCTAAAACCGAGGCCTTAAAACCCTAAACCCTAAATTCTAAACCCCCTACGACACCGAAGCTTGCTCTCATGGGGCACCACGTTTTGAAAAGGAAGCAGCTCGGCCGGCCGGACACGGACCAAGAGGCTTTGGGGAGTTTGTGAAGCTAAGTTTAAGGTTTAAGGTTTAGGGTTTAGGGTTTAGGGTTTAGGGGGGGTTTAGGGTTTAGGGCTCCGGGGTTTTATGAAGATTTTCAAGTTGGGGTATTATGGGTTAGTGGTTAGGGTTTAGGGGTTTAGGGGTTGGGGGTTAGGGAGGGTCTAGTGGTTTAGGGGTTTAGGGTCTAGGGGCTGAGGAGTTTAGTGTTTAGGGTCTATCGGTTTAGGGTTTGGGGTCTAGGGGTTTAAGGGTTTAGGGCTTACATAACAGTTAAAGCAGGGCCAGATTGGGCTTTTGGATGGGTTCAAGTTACATAAAACCTCCAGCTAGCCCTCTAGTAAACCTGAAAAACGCACCATGTAGGACCCCCTACGTCGATAAACCCTGGCCCCCAAACCCCACGAACCCGAAACCCTGAAGGCAGGAATGGGTAGCCCTTGCCCAGATGGTAACCCTGAATCCCATACCCCAAAGTCTCCTATCCCTACAGGTTTAGGGTTTAGGGGCTAGGGTTTAGGGGTTAGGGTTAGGTTTTATAGGGTTTAAACTAGGGTTTAGGGACACACCCTGATTGAACTAATCCGTGAAACCCTCAACCCTGATTTACTAGCCCTACACCCTAAACTCCATCCTAGCACTAGTTACACCCTGATTGAGCAAACCTCCCTACACCCTAACCCGTATGTACTAATCCCCGAACCGGCGCCACGGCGCACTCAGCTTGTTGCTGGACAGTATCAGCTTTTGCAGGGAGGCCTTCCGACATGAGAGGCTTGGCCCTAAGCACAGGGACCTCGATAACTAGGAATGAGGTTCCAACAGGGTTTAGGGTTTAGGGTTCCTGAAAGCTTCCAGAAGGGCTTCAACAGGGACATACAATATGAGGGTCTAGAGGCTTACATGGATCACAGCAGGGCGCGTGGGGGTATATTATCGGATGTTAGCAAAGGACGGGACACTACTGTAGGTGTTTCGACCTCAATCAAGGCATTGGTTCTGCAAGGGAATTCATGTAGGATCCTTCACAATCAGAATAGGGTTTGGGGGTCTATTATACTGTACTTATAATAAGGGACCCCCAAATTGTTTAGGTAATTATTAAGGCCCCTATATTATTCGGTGTCTAAAAGGGTGTTTACCCCAAGCCCAAAACCCTTGACGGCTTTTGGATTCTGCGGCCTTCGACTTTACGGCTTTTAGGATCTTGACCCCTTGAAGGGCTTTTTTTACGATTTAGGGTTTAGGGTTTCCTGACATTGCAAACGGTGCCCCAAAACGGCTCATGAGGTCTATTCCTTAGTTAAGTTTTTTTGTTTTTTGTTTGAGTCTCTGGGCCAGAGAGATCAGGTTCAAGGGTTAACAGGTTAGGGCTCGGGGTTGATCGTTTAGGGCAACGAAAAACCCTAACCCCCTAAACTTTACGTAACTCCCCCTTTAAAAAGAAGCACCCTCAAGCCCAGGGCCAGGGCCCGGGCCAACTGGGAGATGGCTTTGGGGAGCTCCGCCAAGGCGTTGTCGCTGCAGAGGAGGCTCTGACAGCCTTCTTTAGGAGTTAGGGTTTAAAGTTTAGGGTTTTGGGTTTCGGGTTTTTAGGGTTTAGGGTTTTTAGGGTTTAGGGTTTAGGGTTTAGGGTGTAGGGGCCTTGATAATTAGAAGTAGGGTTTTGGGGTTCCTTTAAAGGGTTCCTTAAAGGGTTCTATGAAAGCTACTATAAGGGTTTCGGGTTTAGGGGTTAGGATTACGGGGACCCTTGGTGATATAAACCCTCTCAATAAGGTCCGCTTGTAAGAGAGCCGCAAGTATTGTTAAGAAGGGTCCCCTTTAAGGGGTCTCCTTAGTACTACCTTGGATTCGTCGACACCCGGGGTCCTCTTAAAGGTTTAGGGTTTAGGGTTCAGGGGGGTTTGGGGGTTTAGAGTTTAGGGTCTAAAAGGACCCAAAATGATATGTGACAGCCTTCTTCGAAGCAGGAGTCCCTCTAAAAGGATCCATATCAGAATGTATGTGCGTGTATGTATATATATATATATATATATATGTATATGTATATGTTTATATATATATATATATATATTGGGGTCCTGAAAAAGGATCTATGTATATCAGTATGTATGTGTGTGTATATATATATATATACATATATATATATATATATGTGTGTGTGTGCGCGAGGTTTAGGGTGTAGGCTTTAGGATTTGGAGAAAGGGGTCCTGCAAGGGTTCTACATCAGCGCCCTATAGTGGTCCAGGCTTCTATTTCAGGGCTCGATAAGGGAGTATGTAAGGGGTTCTTTAACCAAGGCTCCATGCAACGGCTCTGAAATATAATGGTTCTCCAAGGTAGTATGTAACGGCTCTAGAACGGTCCTATAAGGTTTGGGTCTCTGTCAGCCTTCCTGAAAAACAAGGTCCTTTAAGGCATATATCAGGGCTCTATATGTAAGGTTTCTGGGCCCTAGAAGCCTTGTTAAACGCTTGGCCTTCCCGTCTCACCCCAAGCTGCAAGTTTATGCGGGTAGTGTTTTGCACAGAAGGGCTCTGCAACCTAGTTGGATAGCGGGGTGTCCGCTCAGGGCAGATTTATTGAGCTTGGGGTTTTGAGTTCAATCTTCGGGGCCTTGGAGTTTAGTCTGAGGGCCTCAACAGTAGCATATATCGGGTATTGGGTATTATCAGTTCGTTATAGAGACTCTAAGAGGAAATGATTCCCAGTTTTTTCAATCCTCAATAGTAGAGTCTACTGCTCAGGGATTAGAAAGTCGGGACTACGGCTGGCTGTCTAAAGCATAGGGACGAATTCAAACCCAAAAGGGTTAGAGGTTCATATACGAAATAGGGATTCATGCTAAATGGGGAAATGTCCTGTTTGGTCCTAAAGGAACGGTAAGCACTAAACTGAGAGACTGGAGGATCTGTTTTTGGGGTTTGAGCTTGGGGTCTGGGGTGTAGCCGTTGTGGATTTGGGGCGTAGGGTTTAGGTGGTTCGGGGTGTTCAAGTTTATGGTGCTCAGTGTCGGTTTAAGGTGCCAGGCATGTGGCCTGTCCAGCTGCCGATCGTTTCAGGAAGTGCCTGCGCCAGCTGGTCTGACGTTTTGAGGCTTTAGGGTTTCGGAATTTCAGTCAAGGGTTAAGGGTTGAAGGTTTCGGGGTCTGGAAGAAAAGAGTTTCGGGTTTGGTGATATTTGGGGGTCAGTTGTCTTCCTCCTGTGTCAAAATGCTCGGCTCTCTACATTGCAACTCTATGTGGGGCCATACTACAAGGCTCAAGATGCGAGCTATTTACATCTGCGCGGTTTTCAAAAAAATACTGGGCCCCTTTTTGAACCCTAAACCCTAAACCCTTGTAGCTGCTGTGCTACTTTGGAGCCTTTGGGGGCTCTAAATTAGAGAACTACCACGTCTGTGTTGGCCTCTAGCCAGGTCTTCAGGACTGTGAGAGCCCTACAACCCGGCTTTACGCGCCAGGGTTTAGGGTTTTTAGGGTTCTAGGGTTCTAGGTTTTAGGGTTTAGGGTTTTAGGATTTAGGGTTTTAGGTTTTGGGTCATAGGGTTTAGGGTTTAGGATTTAATTAGGGTTTATAAGGGTTTCGGGTTTGAGGGTTTAGGGTTGCTGTCCGCTGAGGCTCAATATCTCTTTCACAGGAACCCCTCTATACTACCGCACATGAGTTTGCAAGCTAAACCAGACAGTAGCACGAAGGCATCCTGGCTACTATAGAGGAGCCAATGGCATCATGGAGCTTTTGCAGCACAAACCTGACATCCTGGACCAAGAATCACGAAGGCATCCTGACTTTAAACGTCTTAGAGGCTGCAGAAACCGGGCCACGGTTTCAAAAACCCATGCCAGCTCGATCTCGGTGTCAACCCTAAACCCTAAACCCTATACCACGACAGGGGGTGGTGCTGCACCACCTGCAGCCTTTTCGGGGCCACTTGGGATCATCATTTAGCCCTGGCCCTGGCAGAGGCTTGTGCTTAGGGTTTAGGGTTTAG
>CAJNDV010017335.1:142547-167944 GCA_905221635.1 Symbiodinium sp. CCMP2456 | reverse complement strand
TTGTCAAAATTATGGTCCCTTTTAAGGTACCCTAAATAATAGGTGCCGTACTATAATAAGGACCCAAAATGGGACCATCATTTTGACAACCGCCCACATATGGAGACACACACACACACACATATATATATATATACATATATATATACATATATATATATATATAAATACATATTTACACATACATATACATATACTGTATATATATATATATATATATAAATATACATATACATATGTATATACCTCTATGCATATATACATACATACATATATACATATATACATATAAACATATATACATATATACTTTTATACATATATACATATATACATATACACATATACACATATATACATACATACATATATACATATATACATATATACATTTATACATAGATACATATATACATATATACATATATGCACATATACATACATATACGTATATACATATACACATATATACACATATACACACACACACATATATATATATATACATATACACATATTTACATACAGGTATATACATGTTACATATAGGTATATACATATACATACATATGGGTATATACATGTACACATATATACGTATATATACATATGTATACAAATGTATATACATATATGAGCCCGACGCCTTTAGGGTTTATTTAGCTAACATTTTATGGATGCAATATAAAATCCCCAGCTAAAGAAAGGTAGACATTGCACAAACATAGCCCCGAAAAGTTTGAGACACGCCTTGAGATACAATTGAATACAGAATTTCCATACCAGGCAAGCAAAGATGACAGAGATCTCACAAACATCATAAAGATGATAAACAAAGATGGTACACATAAAATTTTGGAAGAAGCTGCAAGAACAGATCGCCGGCAAAATTTGGTCCAATCGGCTCTGCTCTCATTTCCCTGGTTGCCGGTAGGAAATGATAGCGAGGACTGTTCCTTGGTTACCGGTAGGAAATGGCAGCGGAGAGGATTGGACCAAATTTTGCCCACCAGCTGTTCCCATTGCTTTCTACATGTTACCGATGGGAACTGACATCAGAGAGGAGTGGACCAAATCTTGCCATGCAGGCAAAGATGATAAAGATGACACAAATGTAATAAAGATAACAAACAAAGATGATGCGCATGAGATTTGGAAGAAGTTCCGGCAACAGCTCTTCGGCAAAATTTGGTCCAATCCTCTTTGCTGTCATTTCCCTGGTTACCGGTAGGAAATGACAGCGGAGAGAATTGGACCAAATTTTGCTAGACAAGCAAAGGTAATAACGATAACACAAACGTGATAAAGATAATGAACAAAGATGATGCACATAAGGTGTTGGAAGAAGTTCCGGGAACAGCTCGTCGTCAAAAATCTTGTCCGATCTTTCTGCTGTCATTTCCTTGGTTACCGGTAGGAAATGACGGCGGAGAGGATTGGAGCAACTTTTGCCGACTAGCTGTTCCCATAGCTTTCTTTGATGTTACCGATGGGAAATGACAGCAGAGAGGAGTGGACCAAATCTTGCCAGGCAAGCGGAGATGATAAAGATGGCACAAATGTGAAAAAGATAACAAACAAGGCTGGTGCACATAAGGTTTTGGTTCAAGTTCCGGGAGCAGCCAGTGGGCAAAATTCTATCCAATCCTCTCCGCCGTCATTTCCTACCGGTAACCAAGCCAAGCTTCCGAACTATACGGAAATTCGATATATAACATGATGGCAGTTATCGGAATATCACGTAAGATGTTGGGTGCATCAAGCATGGATGCCGGTCACCAAGCCAAGCTTCTGAAGTGTCTGGAAATTCAATGTATAAACTGTATAACATGATGGCATTCATCGGATTCTCATGTAAGGTGTTGGATGCATCAAGTAAGGATGCTGGTTGACAAGCCAATTTGGTCCAATCCTTTCTGCTGTCATTTCCCATCGGTAACAGCAAGACAGCAATGGGAACAGCTAGTCGGCAAAGTTTGCTCCAATCCTCTCCACCGTCATTTCCTACCGGTAACCATGGAAATGACAGCAGAGAGGATTGGACCAAATTTTGCCGAAGAGCTGCTCCTTGAACTTCTTCAAAATCTTATGTGTATCATCTTTGTTTAATATCTTTATCATATTTGTGTTATCTTTATCATCTTTATTTGCAAGGTAAAACTCTCTGCATGTTACCGGTAGGAAATGACAGCAGAGAGTATTACCACATTTTGCCGGCGAAAGTCCCGGCAAAATTTGGTCCGATCCTCTCTGCCGTCATTTCCTTGGGTACCGGTGGAAAGTGACAGCAGAGAGGATTGGACCAAATTTTGCCCGCGAGTGTCCTGGCAAAATTTGGTCCGATCCTCTTTGCCGTCATTTCCTTGGTTACCGGTAGGAAATGACAGCAGAGATGATTGGACCAAANNTGGCAAAATTTGGTCCGATCCTCTTTGCCGTCATTTCCTTGGTTACCGGTAGGAAATGACAGCAGAGATGATTGGACCAAATTTTGTCTGCGAGAGGTCTGGCAAAATTGGGTCCAATCCTCTCTGCTGTCATGTCCTTGGCGACCGGTAGGAAAAGCCAGCAGAGAGGATTGGACCAAATTTTGTCCGCGAATGTCCTGGCAAAATTTGGTCCGATCCTCTCTGCCGTCATTTCCTGGGTTACCGGTAGGAAGTGACAGCAGAGAGGATTGATTGGACCAAATTTTGCGCGCGAGCGGGCTGGCAAAATTTGGTCCAATCTTCTTTGCTCGGTTCGGGTAGGAACTGACAGCAGAGAGGATTGGACCAAATTTTGCCCGCGAGTCCTGGCAAAATTTGGTCATGTTCTATACATATCTTGACACATGCACATATATATACACGTACATACGTATACATATAAGTAAATAAATACATAAATTAATAAATATATATATATATATATATAAATACATATCTGTGCATACACGGACCCCTTTTGATTTACACAGGTTTACAGTTATACATATATTTATACACAAGTATACATATATAACCATATATATGTTTCCAAATAGACTGAATTGTGTGTGTGTGTGTGAAGATGTTCCAGGTGGTTTGTATGTACTTGATTCGGAGTTGAATGGCGAAGCCAGCCAGATTGCATGACATGGGCATTGCGGCGAAGCCAGATTGGGTTTAAGCAATGTAAGCTGAGGCCATCAACATGCGCGAGATGTTCTCAGGTTTGGAAACCAAGCGTTGCTGCGAAGAAGAAACGGAGGCATCTTGCTTGTCGTGTTGCCCGCGCCTCAGACATTGATGTTCTTATCAGTGCAAATGCAAATGTAGCAAGCACTCTTCAACCCGCAGTTGGTGAATTGCGTTCCTCGGCCCTGACTGCGTATCAATTGTGCCGGTGATAGGGTGCTCCTGGCACATGCCCTGCTGTTGCATAAGGTGAAAAGCATTTCATATTGCGGGGCCAGAAATGTTCCTCAGATGCACGGCCGGAGGTTTGATGTAGATGTTCCACGACAATTTCATGTCCGGGTGTTGTTGAGCCAGCGAGGCGTAGATGTCTGCAGCACCATGTGCTCTTTCGGATGGTCTGGTAATCAAAAAGTTCCGCAATGCCCCGAGAAACTTGGAGCCTGGTCTGCAAGTGCAATAGCAAGCAACATAGGTTGTTGGCTTTACTCGGGGCATCTGCCCCTAGTTTTTGAGGCGGCTTCTGCCAGCTGTTCCAAGCCCATGTCCAAGCAGCGTTCTGGCTTTTGGTTATATAGTTTCACCACGAATCATGCATGAACCAAGTCGGGGTTGAAAGCACCGCAGTGAGTGTTTCAGGTGCGGAAGAAGGCGGTGCTGAAGAGTGGTATGCAGAAGATCCAATGAAAGACCGGGCATGCGTCTTTCTAATGTGTCCGCCTTGAGTTGCTGCATCCCGATGCAGTTGTTCAATGTGTGACGGCAGGACCGACCTCGGCCAGCAGTACCAGTTGCTTGACCAAGTGGATGTTTTTGTGTTTTCAGTGGCTGCAAGCGATACCGGTGCACGCTCCTGCAGACACGCTTTAAGAAAAATCGCAGCTAAGCTTCAGCATGCAATCAGATCTGCAGTAAAGGACACGAAAGCCGATAACAAGAAGAAGGTGGACAAAGCCATTTCGTTGGGGTTCTGATCTTCGTGCTCTCAACCCAAGAGCGACCATTGGCAAAAGGTGGAAATGAGGCGAAGAGTCAGCTCTGGACATGGGTGTGTCATGTGAAGATGGGAAGAAGTTTCCAACCTTGCAGTCGGGAGCAATGGAGCAAAGGTAGATTTTTCACATTGGCGTCGCTTGCGCAGTGTCCTTCGCTGTTGTTGGGCCATAGACTCTAAGATCCTGTGTGCAACGTCAAGGGTATAGTGCATGGACAGTCAGTTCGTCGGCAGCCGAAAGGGCGGTCAAAAGCCATGGCCTGGACATCCCGTGAGGAGCATGAACAGGAGCCGGGAGACATGATGGGCTGTGTCACAAATCTCAGCTTTGCCTTTGTTTCCCGTCTTTCACTAGCTGTTACCATGGGTTGGGGAAAATGTTCCAACTTGTTCCAACCGCGAACAGGAGCTCCACAATCCACCGTTGCGGTGCATCTCTTGGAGCTTGCAAGCTGGGAATAGGGCAGGTAATCCTCGTTGCTGCAAGACTTCACACGTGCATTGGGCTGGATATGCTGAGCACGGTCGGTCGAGTCAATCTGTGTTTGAGAGATTTCCTGCATGTGTTGTGCTGTGTATGTCGTTGGCTTGACCGCCAGCCGAGAGCTTTCGGGGTCTGCTGACATGCACAAGACCCGTTTTGTCATTGGTTGACAGATATGCGCCAAGACAGGGCAAAGGTGACAGGTGACAGGAGGGTATTCCCAATGACCCAAGTCTAGATTTGCCAAATGGCAGCCTGCTGTTTATAATCGAGCTTGGGTCTGATCTTTTTACAGCACAAGAAGCTTCGCAACAGTTCTTTCGTCCGAGCCGGAGGCATTCCGGAGAAGTCCAAGCAACTTCAAGATAGTTTAGCTTTGCTTTCTACATTTTCCTCTTCGCCATGTCGTGGTATCCACCACAGGCAGCGCCGGGCGCGAAGGCATTGAGTTGGGCAATACTCCCGTTTAACATTGACTGTTCTAACGGACATCGAGGTGTTGATGCGGAACTTCCCAAAGAGCTGGGTAGCAGAAGGCGCCGTGGCAGGACCCGGCACAGCCAGGCGATTGTTGATGTTGTCAGGGTAGGTTTGGACGTGAGCATGACCCGGTAAGAATGAAAAGGACTGCCGGCCCGAGTCCACAAGCTCCTGTCACGCTTTGGATCCCTTCAAGGGGAGCCTGAGATTTTCGATGGTGGGTTCGACGTGTCTGCTGTGACTGCCATTGCTTGCTTCGAGACCATCGAAGCAGCTCAGGCCAGGGTTCCATGCATGTGCCTTTGGCTTGAGAGTGCTAGTGATGACTGCGATGACGAGTTGGTGGTTAGCACAGGCCGCTGTGCAGACGCTTTGTGGAGCCGACATGCGCACCAACACAGAGAAAAAGGTCTGGCCTCAGATTTGCTCACCGCATGGACACGGCGGGAGGGTGCACTGTGTCTCTATGTGCATTGAGAGGCTGCTGGCAACAAGCCGCCGCTGGACTCTGAGCGGTTTTGGGCCCAGCTCAAGGCGGCCCCTGCGTCGGCTGCGCCTTCAGGGGTTCCACAGGCACGTTTTGAAGTCGATCAGCGCAGCAGCTCAGCTTTTGCGTCTTAGCGCTTCGCTACGACCGCCACGAGGTGCCAAGGAGCGCTTCCTCGGCACTGACAGCTCAAACACCGGAAGTGAAAGCAGAAGCAAAGGGGGAAGCAAAAGGAGAAGCCCGAAGGGCTAAACCCTCCGTGCCAGGGTTGCAGTGGACGAAGTTCAAGATTCAAGAGCTTTGTTACAGGAATTTCTGTATTCTTTTACCAGGTGCCTTTGCCTCATGGAGAAACAGAGGAGCTTGTGAAGCCTGATGCGTGGACGGCTCAGTAGTCATTGTGGCATTGTCCCTTGTCAGGAGTCTTACATCCTCGTCCGTGGCTTTCCTGCAAGCTGGAAAGAGCCGCAGGTGTCTTGGTTGGGATGGGCTGCTCCGGCACCGCCGCTGATGGCTGTTCAGAGTTGGTACGCAGTTAGCTTTTAGTATTTCACCATCGTTTCCCTTCAGGTCAAATACCTGTTCGTGGTATTCGGTGGCACATCTTCGGTGATCTTCGTTCCGGATCCAGAGTTTGGCCGAGCTGCGCAAGTCATGCTGAAGGATGTCGCGGGACTGGCAAGAGCGGCAAGCTCCCTCAATGAAACTGATGTCGGAACCTTGTGCTGTGTTAAGGCTGTGTTGATAGGCCGTGTTGAACATGCTTCCTGGTGTCTGTGCAACAATCAGGCAAAAGGCTAACCAGTCAGCATTGGGATCGGTGCTTCCATGTTTCCTTGTTCTTTTCGCATCCTGCCAAGGAGATGGTGGCGAACTTAGATGGGAAGCATGGTCAGGTGTTGACAGGTCTCAAGAGTTTGGGAGAATTGCATTGTTGCTGTGTTGTGCATGATGCCATGGATTCACAGGGGTCAGTTGTTGCCGCATTGGTGTACAAACTGGCAAGTGATATCTCGTAAGCAGTCTCGGCTGAGGTGACATGATCGAAGAGTGCCACATCTTGTGTTCGCGCGGGCCGTAGCTCATGATTACCGGTTCCATGAAATTAGGCCGAACCTAGGGTTGCTGGTTGTGCAGCGCCGAGGCACGTCTTGGGAAGACATGAGCAGCAGCGCCTTGACGAACAGGCCACCAGCAAAAGTCCTCCCAACACCGGGTTCCTGGCCGCCCCAGAAAGGTTATTTGAGCCAAGGTTGCATGCTAGCAAAAGGTTATCAACAGGCACATGCTACAGTACAGGCTCGAACCCGCACGAACGGAGGCGAAGAAAGGAAGCAAGGCTGCATGGAAGGAAGGAATTAAGGAACGAACGAAGGCACAGACACGCACACACACACACACAGACAAGTATGTAGAGGGTCCTTGTGCCTGAACACCTGAAGAAAGCAAACACACATGCACACACATAAAACAAGCAAACAAACGAACGAACAGCAAACAAGCAACCAGTGCGCGGCTTCCTGGAGCTCGTTGAAGGCTGCCAAGGCCCTTGGTTTTCCACACTGGTGGGTGTGCGCCGCTGGGTACCGGAAGGCGACAAGAAAACCTCGAGGGTGGCAGCCCGCGGCTACACGGACAACCAGTCGAACGAGGCGCTACTCCGGAAGGCGATGACCACCAACCAAGTTCCCTTCCAGACTAATCCTAGAGGAGCTTTCGGCGAAGAACTGTGAGCTCCAGCTACGGTGGAGTTCACCCAGCTAGCGGACGACCTGACAAACGAAAACTTCACTCTTCGGCTTCGCTAGGAGATCAGCTCTGGTACGTGATCAGCTCGTCGACCAACTTCCGTGCACGACCGATGTCACATTGAACGACGGATGTGATCCAGTAATGCCGTCAAGCTCAAGTGTGCCATCCAGAAGTCAGCACTTTTCTGAAGACAGAATGATGACCCGCAGCGCTCAACTACAAGATCTACTACAAGCGTTGGGCGTGCAAAATCGGTCAACATTTACTTCATCATCGGTCGCTGTGACCACCCAAAATTCGTGCGGACGATGAGGACGCAAACAGCGAAGTTATCGTGAAGTTGTTGACAGAAGACGTACGGATGTCAGACGCAAAGGCCGAGGCCAGACAACAATCAATGTCAACCTCCAACACTACACAGAATGAGGCACAGTTGACAAGTCCACGCGAACACACACGCGTACACAAACATACCGCGACACACACCAACACAAAAACGCACAAACACAAAAATACAAACACAAACACACAAACAAACCCACACACACACAGCAAAAACCACGCACACACACACAAGCAGCCACAGCAACAGCGACAGCGGTTTCGACAGCCACAGCCACATCCACACCCACACACTTACTGGAGGCGGCATGCTGGCATGCTCATAGAACGTTGTTGCAGACGTGCAGGTCTTGAGTATGTTGGATCATGGATGGAAGCTATCGATATTGAGTGTCGGTCAGGAGCAGCGCCAGCGGAAGGCAGAGGTCAAGGCAGCAGAAAAAGAAAAGAAGCGAGAGGAGAAGGAGCGCCGACGTCGTGAAAAGGAGGCGAGGGCTGCAAAGGGCTGCCTCCAAAAGCGGTTGCCATAGGAAGGGTCGGAGGGTCGGGCCCAGTTCGAAGCCTAAGCCCGTGCGAGTCGACGATGCTTCGGTGGCAAGACATGGCAGACGACCCTGCATTTCAGAGTTGATCCAATGCAGTGCTTGGGCCCGTGTTCGACTTTCCATAGCACGGGATTAGGTTTAGTTTAGTGTTGAGGGTACAGGACTTAGCGAGTTTAGTGTTTAGTGATCTTGCCTTCGTGAAATGGTATCTGCAAATGATGCTGTGCCGAGCTTGGCCTGCAAGAGCTGCAGGTTCAAAACGTGACGGCGTGCAGCAAAAAGATGCACAAAGGTTCCCTCGAGAAGATTAGGAACCTCAAGGACCAATGGTTGCACTATGGGGGGAAACCTTTCCGGTGGGATGAAAGGCTGCGGGTTTCCCGCCCTCTCCCCACGTGTCTCCTCCCAAACCTCAGGAACTGACCCTCTCCACTGTGGGAGGGGCACATAGGTGCTGACCATGGCCCCCATGCCACATCTACAACCACGGTGGGTGGGACAACGCGGACTAGACAAGACGTGTCAGTTCCTTCTACCAGCTGGATTCCAGTCCAGACGCTGACGAGTGAAGATTTGATCAAGGATGAGTGGGGCCTGGCAGCAAGCGATCATTTTGATTGCTCCCCAAAAGCTCCGCATGTATATCTCTTGCAACGGGCGTCGCAGCAATGCGTGCAGTACCCTCGCTGCAAGATCCTGCCATGGCATTTGGTCCGAAGGTCCATACACCAATGACGCGGTAAATATTTCACAGCATCGACAAGAGCAGACCCAAAACTGCAAAGGAGGCGCAGGTGGGCTCTGTTTCGGTGCGCACAGTGTCCACAACCCGCCCGCACAAAGAAGACCATCACGCAGAATCATGCAGATCACGGGCTACCATTGGCCATGTTTAGAGATTCGAAATTGCCCCGTCCATCGAGAACTTGCCGAAGTCACAAAAAACGGGACACTAGCAGGCCCGATCCCAACGAGACCATTGGCATTTTTACTTCGAGATGATGATCCCATTCTCCGACAACGGATCTAGGGTGCTGCATCGCTGGAACAGCTAACCATGGTGTGGTCTGCAGGCGAGCAGTGGACCTGGAATCCATGCTGCTGCGGGCTTGGAATCTCGGTATCATGGCGAATGCAAACGGACCCAGGAATGGGTCGCTTGGGGCCCATAGCTGTTGCTGTTTTTGCGACCGCCACGTCTCAGCCGCGCCGAGCTGTAGGGATGGGTTGCCTGGTGCTTCAATTCTCGTTGCTGCGGAACTTGTCGAAAGGGGAGCAGACCCACTAACAGCCCACATCGACAAAGGGAAACCCACGCCCGGGCAAGGTCATCCCCTAGCCCAAGCCCGGACTCACCGCTTAGAGGGGAGAGGTGTATCAACCCAGGCACGTTTATCCCCGTAGCCCAAACCGCCCAAGCCCATCCACTCACAGGGGGGGACGGTACCTTTTCGTGAAGAGCGAGGGGGTTTGGCAACGCTGCGCCATAAAAAAACAAAGACCGCTTTGTTCAGGGTGCCCTTGTTCCGTTCGCACTTTTCGGCGTGTGTTGAGCAGGAAAAGAGGAGAAGACAAGCAGCAGAGCAGGAGAGGATAAATGAGGAGGAGCGCTTGCGGCAGGAAGCCGCCGAGGCGGAACGCCAGCGCCTGGAGGCTGAGGAAGAAGCACGCTTAAAGCGGCAAGTCGAAGAGGAGGAGGAACAGCTGAGAAGGGAGGCTGAAGAGGAAGAAGAGCGGTTGAGACAGGAGGCCGAAGAAGAGGAGGAGCGCCTCAGGCAGGAGCAGCTTGAGATGGAGGAGCTCCAGCGAAGAGAAGAGGAGGAGCTTCGGCAGCTCGAACGACGGGAAGCCGAGGCCGGGCTGCTCCGAGGTATTCGTGCAAGTTTCCGTTCTGCTCCGGTGCCGTGACAGGAGGCGCAGCGCCGTCGGAGAGCTGCAGAGGAGGCTCGCACCTGGCGGGCACGCCGTTCCTGATGCTTCCCGATCTCGCGGGCCAGGCCGAACAGCGCATGTGGGAGGCAGAGGAGCGAAGAAGGAGAGAGGCTGGTGTGGTCGCTGTAGTATATCAGTCTTTGCTAGTCATGTCTTTCGTCGCTGGGACAAGGGGGCATACAGGGGCATCGTTGCATCGCCCGGGCTTCGGACAAGGCAGAAGAAGAGAGATTACGAAGAGAAGCTGAAGAAGAGGAGGAGCGGATGCGAGCAGAAGCGGAGGAGGAGGAGGAGAGACTCAGAAGAGAGGCAGAGGAGGAAGAGGAGCGCCTCCGACAAGAAGCGTTAGAAGAAGAGGAGGAGATGGCTTTGCATTCATGGATTGGATATACTATACGGCACGATGTACAAAGCACTGCGGTGCAGCGTTGACCCCATGCATTCTTCATGGCTGTGCTCGTAGTCTCACCCCATTAGGTGTGTTTCCGCCGGTAGTGCCACGGGAATACGACGTCCGCCCCACGTTTGCAGGAGCGCCGTGCTGCCGAGGAAGCGAGAGAGGCGAGACGAGCAGAAGCCGAGGCCGAAGAGGCCCCCCTCTGCGGGATCACCCCGTGCGCTGCTGATCAGTTGGCGAAGGGTGTTTCGGCGGAGCTTGGGATGACATGCTGAGGGTCATGATGCGCGATGTCCCTGATTCATTCTCTTTATCCGATACTGTCTTAATCTTGTCCCTAGTGCAGCTGGCCAAGCTAGCGTTCGGGCCGGTGCCATCCATTCCAGATGCGCCGTCTGGATCCTGGAAAGGACAACCCTCTGGTCGTGCGAAAGGCACAATCCTTTCCAGATTCCACTGCATGTGACACGTGACTCCTTCGCCCTCCGCTCGAGGAACCACCGCGGTGCTTACAGCATAATGTCTGTGTAATGAGAACGGCACGATCCCTTGTAGATTTGAACGCACGGGGTTCTTCTGCTCGCTTTCGTTGGCGCGATCCACTGCGAATAACACTGGCGAGCCTTTCGGCGTTCGGGGTCCGATTCATGTGGTCGGCGCGGTTTGGCACGATCCTCTGAACATTTCACGTGCCGCCCGTCGCTCTCGAAGGACAGCCCTGTCGGTGCCCGAGTAAATGAATCCATCTCTAGAGGGATGGATTACTGAATGTTGAGTGACGATAGATGATTACAGACGGCTGGCTGCATAGATGGAGTGTAACCAGTGTAAACTGGTTTATGATAGTTTATGTCTATACTCGGATGGATTGGGGCATGCATGAATGCATGCATGGTGCATGGATGGAGGATCCTGTTACGGTCGTTAATTGCTGATATATGAATGCATGAATGAATGCATCCATGCATGCTCTCATAATGTGTAGTTATGTCGGTGCTTTGGGCTGTGGATGCTTTCGGGACACCCGCGCTCTCGTTTTATTTTCATATTCTGTGCTTCGTACACTTTCCGCACACTCGCAGGAGCATTGTCGGCAAATGGCTGAAGAGCTCCAGCGCCAGAGGTCACCCGGATTCGAAAGTTGCAGGCTCTGTGGACTCAGGAAGCATTGTGCCAGCACCGATTAAATCTGAAAGGGGCCACATTGTCGTTTTGATTGGTGTCGCCGTCGAAGTCGCCTGCGCAACACTTCGTCCACGATGTCAAGGTTTCGAAGGGTGTAGTCCAGCAGCATAGAAACAGACTGCTGCTGTATCTTATGCAGCAGGACGTTAGGTAATGAAGCATGAGCTGGCAGAGACGCTAAGCATCTCGCAGTGAGGCAGTTCGTGGCCGAGGAAGCTCTGGCAACGGCCGAGGCGCGAATTACACTCGGTCTCACCTTGACGGTCGGGCTCTCATGCGTGTCAGTGCAAGGACCGACAGCCAAGCCGGCAGCACGAAAGACGCAACGATCGATCCAGAAGCCGTGCTAGCAGCTCGGCTGCGACCGGCTGCCCAGGTGCATCTTACGCCAGTTAGTTGAGCCAAGCTTGAGGCAAGCCCTGGCTGAACTGCAGCATTAGTACAGTCGGCAATGGAAAAGATCTTCCTGGTCTTGAGGTCACGAAGTGGCAAAGCGGAGAAAGAAGCAGAGACGCAGTGCTTCCAGAAGCCGTGTGCGGCGCAAGGACAGACCGGGTGAGGCAGTCCGCGCAGCAGCCAATGTTTCGCCGGTGCCCGTTTCGGGAAAGCGTGTGCAGTTGCCTGCTTGCAGCAGCTTGAACAGGGCCTGGCTCTTTTGGAACCTTGCAGCATTAGCCATACGGACGAGCCCTTGGCAGGAGCACAAGAAGAAGCGACGTAAATCGGCTTCCAGATCTAGGAGCAGCCGCTCGCAGCAGAGAGCATTCCAGTTCTTTGGATTTCTTTCAAGTCCTCGTGACCTTCTGTGCAGCTTCAGGCCACAACCATGCACGGCCTCACCGAAGCCGTGCCAGACTGAGATCCGTAGGGCCGCCGTGGGTATGTTTTGCTTTGCAGCAACGACAACTTCCTAGATCTGGACGAGGGATGTTCGCTTGCTGTCCGATGTTTCCACCGTGTTGCCAGGGCGCAGGGCGAGCTCGGGATCCCAACAACAGGACAAGCAATGTTGCTCCCAGCCTGTATGCAGCTCCTCTGCCGATTGTGGCTGGGAGGAGCAGCCACGCACGGAAGCTCACAGCAATGGGATACCTGCGGTCCATCAACCCGACGAAGCATCCACTTTTCTGGCCGCGCCTCCGGTTGAAGCTCTTTCGCATCCGGATCATGATGCGGATGGTGGGCATAGTTTGGAAAATCTAGCTCCAGCAGCCTCGAGCCCTGACCCCAGCACTAAACTGTAGGTGGAACCTGCTGGCACTTTATGGTTTCGCCTGTCAGGTGTACCAGCGAAGCCAGCTGCAGTTCCAGAACACGCTGGATTCGGCAGCTTTCCGCGACCGCACCCTCCAGATCCGGCCCTGGAGTTGCCTCCGCCGGTTCCGCCGGTTCCGCCGCTTCCGGAGACTGCAGCGGACAGCCAACCAGCGGTGCCTCTGGGGGAGCCTCTGGCAGCGCCTCAGGTGAAAGCGGCGCCGAGAGGCAACTTGACAGCGTGGCATAGCGTGGCACTGCCTGGGAATGTCGGGATGCAGGATCAGAAGTAGCAGCGTTGTTTTCGTTGCTTGAGGCGCCTTCACGATGGCTTGGGGTGCTGCGCCTACCCGCAAAGCCAGCCCTGCAGTTCCAGCACCAGTTAATCTCTATCAGCAGCATCTCGAGTGGCATCTACGACGCCATGTGGCAGTCTGTGTCTCATTGTGCGCTTGACCAAGGCAGTTTGCTCATTGGCAGCAGCAGCAGCTTTTGGTCCAGGCACCATCGCTGGATCATCTTGGCTGCATGTCCCGTCATGTGCGAGTTAGCTTCTGCCAGGAGCAGCACCGCAGAGACTTGGAGCGGCAAAAGCGCGAGGAGGAGGAGCTGAAGCGGGAACTGGAGCAGCAGCTTCTTCAACAGCTCGGCTCTGAGTTGCTGCGCTGTTTAGGGTTTCGGCGGCTTATGGGCGGAACCATGACGCATCACACGAAACGAGGCAGGCGAAAGAGGAGGCGGCTCGGGCCCGCGCCGCAGAGGAGGCTGCGGAGGCCGAACGTCGTGCGGCGGAGGCGGCGGCCAAGGCGGCCGAGGCGGCCGAGGAGGAAAGAAGAGATCGGGAACGGCAGGCGAGCGAGCTCCGGGACTGGGAGTTGGGATGTCCTGAAACGAGACCATGCCAGGAAGCTGAGGAAAGAGCAAAGCCACCCCTGCCTGATTGATCGGCCCTGCTGTTCACCCTGAATGTCCGCTGTCAGCTAGACGAGCATGGCAGGCAGGCAGAGAGGCAGCGTATCATGCAAACGTGGCAACAGGACTGGGAACGGGCAGGGTGCTACCATGATTGTGGCCTGCAGACTGCTCTGCAAAACGAGGACTGCTAAGCCCAAGTAAGATGACCACGTGAGGCTGAACGGAGGTCGGTAGGCAGTATGTATGCAAAACAGTGTACTACCACAACGGGGCTCTTTCGTTGGCTGGGGTTGACGAGGAGGATGTCCATATCGCTTATGTAAAGGACCTCTTGGATACAGAGGAGAACCCAGTTCACATGGGAAATGAAATAGGCTACGCGCGCTGCGGGCATCGCTGCAAGCGGACTGGATACGGCACACCGCCGCAGGCTTCAGCAATAATGTCCACCACTCGTGCACCGTGCTGTCGAGGTCATGTTGGCCTTCACGTGAGTAGCATGTGCATCATACACATGCTGCTGAGCGCTTACGACACACTGCCCAGGGCTCCGAGCTGTAAGAGATGCCGGTGAGGCAAAGGCCACGCAGGAAAACAAGAGAAGGTGACTCACGGAGATGGGCTTGCAGAGTGGCCTAGACGTCCAGATATTGTCGAAACCTGCATCCCCACCCGAAAATGAGAATGAAGCAAGGCCGCTGACGACCCAGGACATAGACAAACACCTGACGTCACAGTCAGTCGGTGGAGATGCTGGAGAAGTTCCTGGTCGAGTCACTCCTTTTCAATGATTCCCAACGAACGCAACCGGCAGACCTTCCAGAGCTCAGGATTGCAGCAGCTGTCGTGAAGCAGGAAGGGGAAGCTCCTGAGCCAGTGGGGACTCCCGAGCCGGTTCCAGAGCTGCAGGTCGTCCGTGCAGGGCGTAGACCTGTGAAACTAGAGCTTGGACAGTCTATGCCTATGGAGGGCCTCGGCGATCGGCAGGAGGACTCCCACTCCCCGTTCCACTCGCCGAAGTTTGTCCGGGATGGGCTGCAGGGCAGAGCACTTCAGATGCATCCGGATGGCCTCTTCCGCACTTTCAACTTCGATGAAGTGGGCCCGATTCTTCAGCAGGGCCTTGTTTGCAGCTTTTTGCTTTGCTTTTTTTTTTGCCTTTTCATTTGCAGGGCCGATTTTGTGGATTCGTCCTCTGGGAGTTGAGCCAGCTCGAACTCCAGGACATCTGGTGGGAGATCGGCGAAGTTCACAGAATGAACCGGCCAAAAGCACTGAGTTCGGCAAGCAGTCGATAACCCGAGCTTTTTCAAGGTGACCAGAGGCCGAGCCCCGTGGCCGCGGCACGACGAACGATAGCGCTTTTGGCCGGTTCATTTTGTGAACTTCACCGATCTCCCACCAGATGTCCTGGAGTTTGCGCGGGTTCAACTCCCAGAGGACGCATCCACCCTGCAGTTGAAAAGGCAAGAGACAGCCAAGCAAAAAGCTGCAAACAAGGCCCTGCTGAAGAATCGGGCCCACTTCACCGAAGTGTAAAGTGCGGAGGGGGCCCTCCGGGTGCATCTGAAGTGCTCTGCCCTGCAGCCTTTTCTTCGGCATTTTGCCGACTGTCAGCTGCCAGTTCCTTCTTCGGCTACCGATTGCGAGTTTGAAAATGCTCCGACATGCTGCCCAGGTCGTTTTTGCCCCCCCACCTCAGCAGCAAAGCCCTGCAGTCTACATCATCACTTGGACATCGTGCACCGCGTGGGCATTGTCTTGGAGGTCAGTTGTTCTCTCCACCAACGGGGATGCTACCGTTGTACAGTACCGGCTTTGTTTGCAGAAGATGGTCCTTGGGAACTTCATGCGGCAATTCCCGACGGCTTCGTGAGATGCGTCGGACCGCCGCAGGTCATGGCATATCGCTGTGGTGCTCCCGGCCGGTGAACACGGGTTCCGCGACCGTCCAAGTCATTGTGAATCGAGAGATTTGTGCTTTCTTGCCACTGTGCCGTGCTCTTTTTGGGCTGTTGTTGCTTTCCAACTTCCCCCATCTGCGCTCCCGTCACAGTACCGTGCAGATTTTGGCTGCGACTTGTTTCCGCCTCCAGTAATCGTGCTCCCACAACCTTGCACATTTTGAAGTGGGTCTAAGTCTTCCTTTGGCACCCTCCCCCTGCCGCAAGGAGGCAGCTGGCCAAGAAGAGGCGTCGAGAGCGCAGCGGCTGGATGCAAGAGTAAGCTGGACATCAAGACAATTTGGAGCCTGGCAGCTTCGTAATTTTTGTGAAGCTTGTTCATTGCAACCCAGGTTGGCGCACGCAAGCGCCGACCAGCTAGCGGCGCACTTCTGGGGCCTGCCAGCGCAACCTGTGTCCACAACACCTGTTTTTCCACCGGGCCACATGCAGCACTTCCTGGACCAGCAAGTCCGACCACAGCACGCATCTGCAGCTCCCTCCTCAACGTCACAGCCACGACACCACCCCAACGTTCCCCAGTCACTTCCTCAGCATCTGCCCCCGTCCGGGTCCCAGCAGACGAAGTGGCATGACATGCTCAAGACTACTGCGGATGGCATGCCACAGTTGCAGCCGTGTTTCCTTGCGGTTAATAGTTTCACGAATACCACCGGAACAAATTCAACAAATTTTGGTGTGGTTGAAACATGTTCTTAAACGAGGCAGTTGCATGGGGACCTTGTTTTCAGCCACGGGCAGCGAAGTGGTCCTGCTGTACTCTATGGTTTAGTCGGATGATTGGTATTTCTATCCTGTGGTGGGGACTCATGTCGCCAAGAAGAGATCTTTACTTCATTCAGCGAGTCGAAGGCTTGCCATCCTGCGCAGTGCATCATCCCGTTTTGCCTGTCCCAAGACAGACACTTTTCCCGCTTGATTTTGATTAGACTTTTGGGCCTGTGTCGTATTTAACCGTTGAGCACTTGCCCGGGATCCTGTTTCTACAGCTTCTTTTCAGAAGACGACCAGCAGGGTTTTCTTCCGCTCACTGTGAACTCGGCATGTAAGGCCCTTGCTGCAGGCGGCACCTGTGCAACATCCTGCAGGTTGGGCGCTGCTTGGCTGTGTGTGGTTCGGTGAAGTGTGTACCGTGAGAAGAAAGGTGGACCTATGCAGCCTGCCGAGCAGGAGCATGTGCCGTTGCAGAGGGGGGCAGAGGGGGGCATCCCGCCCCGAATGCCATGGAAGTGCCATGCCGGCAGGACCGCGACGACCTCACCGAGGCCTCCGACGCATCGCCGCAGGCCAGGGGGCGTAAGCTCATGTTCACCCCTTCTTTCCCTCCAGATTCGAAGCGGCGTTGTCGCCACGAGCTAGAGAGAAGCAGGCATGAGTTGTCACTGGCGCTAGGGAGCGGGATGGAGCGGGCTTTGCTTGGTGGCGGAGTGGAGACAGACTATACTAATACATGCAAGAACGAGGTTTCACTGAAGAGCGCAGAAGGGCTTGCCTTGCCCCCTTTTGTAGACTGTATTCTGAATGACGAACTGATTTTTTGGAGGGCAGCTATTAAAAATGTGTTGAAAGGCTCATCTGCAGCCTCGAGGCTGAAGTGACTGCGTATCGGTGTCGAAGCAAGAAAACTCGAGGATGTGTGGACCGAGGCCGACTTTGGCACCCTTGCAAGGGAGAAGAAGGAATGCTTCCATCGCTTTAATTTCTTGTACAGCCTCATGGCTCGTCACGACTTTACAACTTCGAACCTGCTCGGCAAGATGCGCTAAAGAGACGGTCTCATACTGTTTCCATGTGGTTCCCAGAACCGACGGAACAGCTCGGGCCGCTTCCGTGACAGTGCGACCGCCACCACGTATATCCACGAATGCTTGATCGCATATGGTTCTGGATGCCATCATGTCAGAAAAACAGCTTGTACTGTAGTTTTCCGAGGACCTGCGTTGAAATCAAAGGCCGTCTCTGGGTCCCAAGTTTTTGGCTTTTCTGCCTGAAGCAAAACTGGAGTTTCAAACGCGACAGCCTCACTCGTGAACAGTTATGAGCTTGGACATGCACGTGCAGACAGCGATCGGTGACAGATTTATCAGGTGCCGGAGAACGACGATGCTGACACAGAGGAGCGCAGGGCTGCTTGCACTGGGCAATGCCAAAGCCGATGGGATGTCCACTGAAAGCATGCTTGATACTCCCTGCAGGATATAACACAGCAGAATCTTCACACATACGCATGCTGCAGGCACCAACCGAAGAGTCCGACTACGATCCCTTTGCCGGCGCAAACGCGGCACAGGTTTCTTGATTTTGACGAAGTGCCGTCAGTGCCACAGTGCGTTTCCTGTAGCTGTGGCATGTTGGCAGGCTGCTCACTCTGCGAAGAAGGAGAAGGCCCTGTTGGTTGACCTTCTTTCATGAAAGGTGCGTAATCACGGCCAGCACACTACGTGCAGGAGTACAATCCCTTCGAACAGGCGGAGAGAGATGCAGCAGCTGCAGAGGAGCTGAAACCCAGCAGCCTAGATTTTCTCTTTCTGGTTCGCAGCATGGAAGGGCCCCTGCGCTGGCAGTTGCTGATAGTACAACTTGCGATCTACCCTGTGGGGCGACTTCCACCAGCTGTTCACCAGGATGACGAGGAGGACGAGGGAGCCTTTGAGTCCCTCATTGAAGCTGGGACAAAGATGGGACAGAGAACGGTCAGAACGGTTAGTTAGCACACCACAAAGCGGCCTAATAAGGAGATGCTTCGAGCAGCGGAACGGGAGGGTGGCTCCGCCTCGTCGAGGCTCCGGCGAGGTGAAGCCGCATTCAGCCGACGTGCTTGGCATGGGCTTCTAAGGTCTGTCGACCCCACCCCGGCGCCACAGGCGGCACAACAGTCGCGACCGATGGACACAGGCTGCCGGTCTTTGTGCTGGGTTTCTTATGCTGTGGGTGTTGGGCGTTTTCCTCAGCTTTGGGTTTAGTTTGGCCTGTTGCGGCTGCAGTGGCGAGGTGCCAACGGTCTATGTTGTTTTTGGAAATGTTGATGCGAAGCCCATGTTTGGAGAGTGCACGGTGGTTTGCATGGATCTCAATGCCTACTGCTTCTTCACTGATAACCTATGTCCTATGTCTTGCAGAGGCATGGCAACAGTGGGATATTTTTTTGCATGTTGGTTCATGGTGTCGTTTGGAGTTGGGGTAGCGCATTTTCGGCTTCGGCTTTAACACCACAGTTGGAGCTTCTTCGATTACGAGGAGGTGAATCGAATGTGAACAACAGCATTTTCCTCGGCAAAGCAAGAAGTCAAAAATCAGGTTTCCAAGGTTTGGTCTGCTCGAGCTTTTTGACCTCGGGCTCATGGTTGATAGGTTGAGGTGTGCACGTGGCATTGACATGTGCCACAGACTATTTTGCACAAGCGCGCAAAAGAGGCGTGGCAAAAGTGGATGGACTTAAAAGATGTTGATGTCGAGTTACCATTTCCGTTAGCATGGAAATTGCGTCGGCAATAATAAAAACTATGGAAAACAAGTATTTTACTACTCATGCTTGCTGGCTTCCTCACAGCATGCACATTGTCGTCGTCCATACGGGCGGTTGCGCAGCACCAACGTCTGTGTAGCGTCCTAACCAAACGAAACCCTAAACTAGACTCCCTTTCCCTCCTGCCCTCTCCCGTCTGACAGCGCTTCCCTCCCTCCCCGCCCCTCCCGGTTGCCGTCCCCTAAGCCAGCTTCGCATAGCGAAAAGTCAGGTTCGCCTAAGAGCGTAAGAAAAAACATACCTAATCTTGATCCCGTCCAGGCGAAGAGCATTTCGCAAAGGCCAAAGCGAAGCCCAAGACTGAATACCACTTCAACTGCGCCACGCAGCGGTGGGAGCCAAAGGCTGCTCGTGGGGGTTTGCTCCTGATCCCAACAGTCCTGGCCTCCTTGGGTCATGGCGGAGCGCTGGGTGCCTTCTTCAAAGATTTGCAGGCAGCGCCGCCTTCTCCTCCGAAGCCAGAGCCCTTCCGCCCCGGAGCCTTGGCACAGATTATGACTGTTCAGTCTCGTCGGAGTTGCGCGGCCGCAACCGCATAGCCCTGCTAAAGGTCCTGCAATGCCACGACAGCGGCCTCAGTACCAGCAGCCGCCCTGCTGCCATTGATGAGACTACACCTAGAAAGAGAGGCACAGCAAATGACTTGAAGTTTGATGAGGCAGGTTGTGCCGCCGCGGCCGATGGCACCGCAAGCGCCGCATGCACCGCCGCGAAGGCAGGAAGCTGCAAAGTCTTTGGGGACCTGCCATAGATTCGCCAGATGGTCAGATGCTCCACCAAGCGCCTCTGCAGGCTGGTCATTGCAGAATGCGAGGCGGAAGCGCGGGCAGACGCTTCGAGCGGCAGCTGCAGTGTGGCACAGGTTCAGCTGCTGCGCACAGTCGTTGCTGTAGCTGTCACTCCACCAGACGACATATGAAGAGTTTATGCAAAGCCTGGTGCCGCAGAGGCCCTTGCCGTCCGCTTAGCCTTGCGCTTCGAATCCAGACCGAAGGATATCCTGGTGAGCCCCTGGGCTGAAATAGCAGCAAAGCCCTTGCAACTGGGGGTCGTTCGTAACAGAGAGAACGCAGAGTTCCAAGCCTGCATTTGAAAGCTGAGAGTGACTGTTCGCAGCCAACAGCCTTCTAAATGTTACCACCATGATTCACAGGCATGAGTGAAGCCGGTCTTCCTGCTGCCAAAGATCAGCGCTCCACGGTGAAGACCATCATGCGGCTCTGCCACCCGGACAAGTGCAGCTCGGCCTTGCATCGGCTCCGATTGTTTTCTCTCAGCCCTGCCCCATCCGAGGCAAACACCCCGAGGCCAAGCGAGCGATGCAGATCCTGGGGCCTCTGCTGTCCTGAGATGGTCTGGGCATCTGCCCGTATCCTCCGAAACTGCAAAAAGACGAGCTTTTGCCCAAAGTTCCCGTTCTCGCGACCAGCTCATCGAGGCCAACTCATGGTTCGTGCTGTTCGTGACCAGGAATTACGGAGCAGATCGAATGCCGAATTGCCGCACATTTTGCCGTGATGCTGAGGGCTTTCCGGGTCCTCGTTGTTGCTGTGGCCGCTGCAGTGGTCTCAGTGCAGCCGGAGAGCACTGGGATGGGGAATAAACAGCAGGCATGTGAGTGGAGCCGGTTCTTGCAAGGATAATGAGCGCTGCTTCTGGCCCCAGGTGAGTCGAAAACTCTCGACTTGCGGATCCATGTAGCACCCTCCCACAAAACCAGGCAAGCAATTGTATTTCGACACTTCTAGTTGTTCTATGTCAACGTTTCCGTCGTAGTTGTTTTTTCTGTTCATGATGCGATGGCTGCACGTCGCTGTCATGGCCGGGAGCTGCCCCGTTCCGGTCTTCTCTGCCACCTCTGCCAGCTGCCTGTCACACAGGACCTTGTGACTTTGTGGATGTCGCTTTTGGGAGCCTGGACGAAAGGTTGAGCAAAGCCGCGAGTGCTAGGACTCGCCAGGCGATCGATGAGGAAGCTCATGGAGAGCAAAGCATGCAGCTACTGCAGCATGCACGGGACCGCCACGGACGGCAACGGGTCCCTCCCAGTGGCTTTTTCAATACGTCGGCCATCTTAGCAGACAGCCCTGGAGGCTCTTTGCGGACTTGTGGCTATTGTTAGTCAGTCTAGCCAGCTTCCATCGATCAGGTACTTTCCTCTCGCGCATGGCTATCTTGGTTCAGGCTGTCGGTCTGACGTAACCCGGAATGCAGCAATGGCACAGGCCAAGGAACGTTTTGGGGGTTGAGGTTGGGGTGGTGCTTGTCCCTTTGGCTGTTTCACGTGCATGAGACTTAATCGTGCCACGCGCTGCGTGATCGGTTCTTTGAAGCGGAATGCCCATGGAAGGCGCTGATCGTGACAAGCAGGAGGTGTGTCGAACTCGTGCATTTCAAGCACAGTCGAGCGTAAGTTCGTAAGCGCATGCATGCGCATGATACAGTAGCTTGAAGAGTGTATCACTTCTGTTGCTTGGCGGGGCATTGAGGTACAATACCACCACCCCGAAGTTTCAACCGGGGTTGGCTGATGCCAACATATCTTCAGGCTTGCTTGCCCTGCCAGCGCTCGGCTCATAGGTGTGTTTCGATGTCTGAGAAGGTGCTGGTACCTGGTTTCGAAAGAAGCAGTTCGATCGTGACCCGGAGAAGGGTGGCGTCTTTGCCAGAGTCTTTGCAAACGACGAGCTGCATTCGGCCATCATCGTCTTCAAAGGCATCTGTGACACCATAGGCTGGGCCCACGGAGAAGCTAGTTTGACTCTTGGTTCGTTGGCATGCGTAGGCCTCGAACAATGCACCATTGATGCATGCAAGCTCCCACGCAGAAGCTAGTTTGACTCTTGGTTCGTTGGCATGCGTAGGCCTCGAACAATGCACCATTGATGCATGCAAGCTCAACAGCATCGGAGCCTACGGTGTCTCGGTAGAAACGGAGACGATCTTTGCGGGCTTTTGTCTTTATTTAACATCCCAGTCCCAGATCTTATTTTGGACATTCAGGAGAGCTCTCGGAGGGCATCGCTGCAGTGTTCGGAGCAGTACCGTGGCAGCAGTTCGCGTTTGTCGTGGTTCGTTGATGGGAGATTGCTGCCTGGCCCGGTGTGTGCCCCATGCCTGGGATGATTTCATGACATTCGTGCCATGCATGTCCACAGGAGAGATGGATGAATCAAGTTTCCTTGTTGTGACTTGTTTTGTTGCCACTTCGGTCCGGCTCTAGACTCTCTTTTCTGCCAAAACGGGGTCGGTCCAGGACGACAAGACATGCGAAGGCTACAGGGAACACCTGAACTTCGTGGAGCAGGCTTTGGAAGAGATCACCCAGTGCGTTGACGGTTACGCCGAACGCACACAACCAGAACAGCATGTGTGCACTTGAACAGCTACGTTGCAAATGCAAGGTGAGCTACTAAATGGTAAAACAATGCAGTGGAGTTCAGCTTGCAACAGTAGCACGACTGCATCCATTCTCTTTGGTTATTTTCTCCACCAAATGCAGGCTTTGAGTTACGCTGCCGCGGTCCGCAGCGCGCTAGAAGACTACGAAATCATCCTGACGGGGCACTCCCTCGGAGGCCCTGATTTCCACATGGTTGCTTTCGTTTCCGGAAGAACCGACAGATCGCAGGCCTGCTGGCGATTGTCACGGCTTCGCAGCTTGGCCTCCCAGCGCTGACTTTTGCACCGACTCCTTTCCACAACGTTCTGAAGCAGGAACGTGAACAGATGCTTGTGCTGAGCTTCTGAGCGGTTGCGCTTGAAGCCTCAACATGTTTTTGCACCTCCCTGATCGTTACTTGTAGCCCAAGTCTGAAGTTATGTCGCCGACAGCTTTCGGTGGAGGATCTTTCGGTTGTGGAAGGGTTTCGAGCTTGTCTGACCAACCGGCCGAGCGAGAAGATATCCTCATTCTCATGTGTGCTGACAGAACCTGAGGGTTTCATCTGCATGCGCAAACTCTGCTGCACGAGCGTGGGCCGGTCAAGAAACAGACTGCAGGAGTTGAACCTCACCGACGAGCAAATCTCTGGCATGGACTCGGACGACCTGGTGTCCTTGCGACAACTACAGTAGGGATCCATGTAGAGCCGTTGCACAGCACAGGCGGTGGACTTGAGAGCCGCCGGAAGTCTTGAGATGTATTGGGCAGTTTTGCAGTTCGGTGGCTGCCCTCTTTGCGGGTTGCGATGAGCTTGGCTCCATGCAGTTCCATCCGATTCACTGGCCCACCACTTGGCCGAGAATTCCCACCGTGGTTCCGGTTTGTTCTGTATGATCTTTGTCGCTTGTGTGGGGGGACATCTGTGAGTGCCTCTCTTCCCTGCGTGCACGCCTCATACTGAACATACACAAAAGTAAACCCTATTGCTACCTGCGAGGTGCGTGGCCTGTCAGCAACCCAAGACAACATGAAGTACTCGAGCCGTTGTGGTGGGGTAGGAATGGTACGAATGAGGGAAGTACACTTGGGTGTTGTGCAGAGGTGGCAACCTGCGATCCTTTCGATTGCGGCATCAACTCTGTCTACGTCGACGATGCACGACGTGGCTCCAAGACATGTCTTTACATGGAAACATGGCCCAATTAAAATCGTGAAGCGTTCTGTCAGCCTGCTCCTGATTCGTCAAAGCACAACGAGAATTTTATGCATGAGCCATTGAAGGCTGACCGGCGTGCGACTAACTTGAGAACTCGAGGATACGGATGAGCCATCCCCTTGCAAGTCTTTGCCGTCGTCCCCGTATGAAGCAGAAGGCCGCCGTGCTGTTCGTGGTTTCGTTTGCAGTTCTACAGCTCTACGGCCGTATTCCTGATCTTTCTTGTCGAAGCCCGAGGCCAATGAAGCACTGTTCAGAAGCGCATTGTTGGAGCCGCTGAGTATCGACTGCCATCTACGAACTCGCTTGATCAACAGCGTCGGCCTTGAACCTGGGTTTTTGAATCTGGCGTTGGGGCTATTCAGAGGCATAGGTCGGAGCATGTCGGAGCGCTCCGGTTCCATCATCGAACGGTTCTCAACTCCCGAGCTCCCAACAGCAGCTGATGCCAAGACCCGTGCCCTTCCTGGAACAGGATGGCGGGAGAGGTTGCACACGAACGGCTCCAACCTTCTCCCCGCCGCGCACAACCTGCTTTGTAAGCTGAGCGGCCCAGCTTATAAATTGAGAGATGGTGAACATCCATGTGCTGTGCTTTCCGTCGTGGCCACGAAGCCTGAGCTGCTGCTGTTTGTTGTGGACTGCATGACTTATCTGCATTGGGCATGATCATTCCACGGGGCAGCCTCCAAAAGAATACATGAAAGCAAGTGAAACACACAAACTGCCCGTATTGGTTGCCTCGGTCGGGATGATTTGGGCCGATGAGGGGGAATCATTAGGTTCTGTGCGATGCTGGGTTCCGGCCATTTGTGTGCCAAGGTGCTCACAAATGGCCTCGGTACGAGGCCCGGCAACACCACGCAATCCCAGAAAGAGCAGCACACCAATGTTTTGCCGCGCGTGATGCAGTGCTTCATATGAGATGTTCAGTGCTTGCAAGGAGATTGTGCTGAAGCAAGAGGCGGATGGTACGCCTGGCAATTTGCCGGTGGCATGTTTGCAACCAGAGCTTGGGAGAGAGACAGAGAGAGCAGGAGAAGGCTACCTCGTGCCCTAGCCCTGGCGAAAAGGACACCGACCCCTAAGCCCAGCAGAAAGAAAGAAAGAGAGAACTCTCACTTCTATGCCATGATATAGTTCTTAGCTCTTCTGCTGTTTGTAATGTGTGTGTGTGTGTGTTGTGTGCTTGAGTGGAGCCGCCCAGAACCTCGTGAGCTGTAAGTAAGAAACAAACAGCGAACGGGGGACCAGCGCCGGTGTAAGCCGGATGAGGCCGAGGGATATTACCTGGTCTACAGTAGTGGTTTGCTGCTCGGGGGACTCGGCCATCATCGACCTAAGCTTTCACATGTTAACCGAACAACCAGTGCGCGCTCGC
>CAJNDV010017335.1:107521-122064 GCA_905221635.1 Symbiodinium sp. CCMP2456 | reverse complement strand
TAAAACAGGAAGTCTGAGTCTGATGCAGAAGTCATTTGTACTTGTGGTGGATTGGGAAGACTCTGCATTGTCGGTTTAGTTCGCTGAACACCTCTCCTGACCTAGTCGAGCGCGAGTGCCAAAAGGACATATCTATTTATATCCAGATTTATAGTTACATAGTCATCCACAGTGGACAGCAAACCAGGAAGGAAGCCCAGAAGCCGAGAAGCCAAAAAGCAAAAACAAAAACAAACATACTTGAACACATATAATTCTAATTGCGCATGTGGTTCATAGACTCAAGTCGTCATATCGTCGTGACTTCGGAAACTCGGTCAGACGGTCAAAAAATGTCAGGAGAGGCAGCAGCTGGAGTTTGTCGCCGAGGCAGGGTGCGGTAGCAGAAGCTGCAACCATCCGAATCTTCCGAGATTTGAAGTGGTCCTGTTCACCACCTGATACCACCTGCTCGGGCTGTCGGAGTTTGAGGTTCCAGCAGAGCTGTAATTTGTCTGAGTTGCCGCAGCAAGCCTGCAGACACGTGCGTCGCACACGCAATAGTCACAGCCATGTCCGAGTTGGGGTTTTTGATGCTTGTTGCTGGGCTCTGCAGCTCGGGTGCCGATTTGACGTGGCAGTGGACCAGCCAGCGCGGGACGAGTGAATGGGACTATGCCACGGCCTTGCAACTGGATGCTGAAAGCGACATCGTAGTGGCTGGAGATGTTGCTGGGTCATTCAGCAATACCACGCACTTTGGAGCAAATGATGTGTTCCTGATGAAGTTCAACAGTTCTGGCACATGGCAATGGACAAGTCAGCGGGGTAGCAAAAAATCAGACAATGCAAGAGCCCTCCAAATCGACCCTTTGGGAAGCATTTTTGTTGCTGGCTACACAATGAGCTCGCTGGATGGCAATGTCCATCAGGGTGGTTCCGACCTCTTTGTGTCCAAATACAGCAAGGATGGGTCTTGGCTCTGGACACGCCAGCGTGGTAGCAACGACTGGGACTACGGTCGCGCCCTTCAGCTGGATCGTTCTGGTCATATCTACATGGCTGGGTACACAGGGGGTTCGCTGGATGGCAACCGCAACGCAGGAGGCTATGATTTCTTCGTCATGAAGCTTGATCCAAGTGGATCCTGGCTCTGGACCCGGCAGCATGGAAGCGCCTTTTGGGATTATGCCCGTGCTCTGCGGCTGGATGCGCGAGGGAATGTACTGGTAGCGGGATACACCAGAGGCGATTTGGATGGCAATGAGAACGCAGGAGGCAAAGATGTCTTCCTCGCCAAGTTCGGCGTGGATGGAGTTTGGCAATGGACTCGTCAGCAAGGTAGCATTGCAGATGATGATGCTTTCGATCTCGGTACGGATGTAGCAGGAAATATTTTCATAACTGGCGAGACATCAGGTGCTCTTCATGGAGAGAGTGCGGGAAGCTCGGACATCTTCTTGATGAAATTCTCCGAGGACGGGGCTTGGCAGTGGAGCCGCCAGCGTGGCACCGAGAAGTTTGACGTGGCCTGGGCATTAGAAGTCGATTACTTGGACAACATTCTTGTCGCCGGCTATACCGGAGGCTCATTGGATGCTCATGACACTGCCGGTAGCTCGGATGTGTTTGTGATGATGTTTGATCCCTTTGGTTCTTGGCAGTGGACCGAGCAGAGGGGAACTCCACTTTGGGATTATGCACGTGCGCTCCGGGTCAATCCGGCCGGAGACGTCTTCTTGGCAGGCTCGACGCAAGGGCAACCTGATAATGGCAACTTCAGTGGCGGTGAAGATCTCTTTGTCATGAAGTTCAAGCGCTCAAACATCTCAGATCCAGAGCAGCCTCCGCCAAGACTAATTTAATTTGAAGTGGCAGAAGGCGGCCGCGTTCTTCCGAGGGTGGCCCCTGCCACATGCCACTAGCCACAAGTGACCCTGTGACAATGTGCACCAGTCACTGGACAGGACTTGCACGAAGAGGTTCAGGAATAGGTCTTGCACTTTGTAAAGTCGTCCGGAGGCTTTTCGGTGCCTCTGGATATGTACAGTACAGTGGCCTGACAAGGCCGACCTCCAAAGCAAAGGCAGCGAGAAAGATAATGGTGGGCAAAGGACACGCAACATTCTCAATGCCTTCCTTTGCAAGCGAACATGTTTTGGGCCTTCAATGTCAGGTCATTTCCTGGCGATGGGCTTGATGGATCTCAGTGTATGGTGCTATGCATGTGAGTCTTACGTTGACCACGAGGCCGCGCGAAAGCTCAGCAGTTCAGACGGACCTGATGCTAACCTTAGCCCAATACACGGTAAGCCTAAACTAGGCGCAGCGAATCTCAGCCAACCTTTTTAAGGGATGTTTCTTCTGGGTGTTTAGTGTCGGCCGGGTGGTGAAGCGTAAGACTGTCACAAGATGCTTTAGGAGAATTTTAGGGAGCAGGAGCAGAGATGAGGAACACAGAATCAGAAACGAGCCGTGATCATCGGCACGATCAGCAGCGTAAGTGTGACAATTTCTTGAACCGCCGTGCATATTTTGGAGTGGTTGATCACGATCCTGTTGGTGCTTGGCACATGAAGAACGAAGCTGTAGAACCACGAACACGAGCATGCACCCGTTGCGCAAGTTACACATGTGCCTGAATTGGCTTTGTTTTTCATCTCCAAAATGAGATCGTCTCGTGCCTTCTGTATGTCAGTCACACTAACGTTGTGCCTTCAGCCAGCTGCGTCGGTGGCCCAGCAGTGGCTGCTTCCATTCCGTCCAATCATCACCGAAAGCATATGACCCACTGTCCTTTCCGTTGGAGAGCCCCTTTTCTGCGAAGGTCAGTTGTGCTTTCAATAGGCCAGGGCCTGGCTGGCATTCCCAGAAAAAGTCATCTTCATGGTTACTTCCATGATTCCCTGTCTTGTGTTCTTCTAGTCCTGCTGGCTCGACCCAGCAAACAAGAGGTCAATTGTGACATTCTTCTCGGTTTCCGTCCACGCTGAACACTTCGAACGTGGCTTGTGTGTAGAACCAAACGCCCTAGGTGTTCACAGGTTTGGGGTGAGGTTCACAGGTCGAGAGTATCAAAACCAGACAAAACTTGGAACATGCCTCGCCTGGAGGGTCCTGCGGTGGGAATGGGCTCTGCTTCCTTGACTTTGCTAGCCAATGCAAACTTACAGCGCAACACAGATTAACTTCGCCGAGCGGGTGCGTGAGTCGTCAGCCAGCCAGACGCAGTTTAGGGTTTAGGGCTTATAGGTGTAAGGGTTTAGGTGTGGGTGAGTGTAGCAGCGGCTGGGTCTTAGTGCTTGAGTCTTTGTATTTCAGGACCTAAACCCATGCTGCACTTGTCTGCACGCTCCCTCGAAACACAGGACGCAACAACACAACTATGGCACAGGGAAAGAAGCACAATGAACCAGAAGGATGCAAAACCCCTAGTGACCTAGTGAGTCCAAAGTCGCACAAAGAATAATGCTTGCATGGAGAGTTTCGTTAAACTGATAGTTTCCAACACACGCAGGAAAAGCAAGATTGAATGAGACCGTCGATTCACCATTGATTCACCCGCAATGACGCTATGACCTCACGCCAACGTGGGGCTTCGACCCCCATTTGCGAGTAATTTATCCATGACCCCTGACATGCCACATTCTTTGCCGCAAGCATCGGACAAAACATGTGCGTGATCATGCTGCGCATGAGCTGGAGGGAAAGCAGAGGAAGGAAAGGGGCAAGGGATTGCTAGGAACAACCAGGCGAACATCGTGTTGGAATTGACACATATTACCCAAACATATTTTCCATCTCTACGGGGCTTTGTCGCCGGAGGTGCTTGGCCCACTGGTCGCCCGAATGCAACGACTGAAATTCGGTGGCGCAGACGAGGAGGAGACTTTCATACACGAGGGCTTGAACCCAGACAGTGTGGTAACTCACTGTGGAGGTCTTGCGTTCGGTGTAAAATGGTTTTTTGTCCTTCCAGCACACATTTTGGCGTGGAGCTCCTGTCGCCACAGTGTGATAAGTGTTTTGGGCTCATGGGTGGAACGGATTCGGCTGCTAGGTGCGCTTTTTGGGGTCTACGCTTGCACAATCTACTTGTAGTAAGTCCTATCCGGCCCGACACCCGAATGCTCTAAGAGGCACTGAAGAATCGTCATGAATCGTCGTTGACTTTGACATGTCGCCTGCAGAAGCTGCAGGTTGCGGTTGCCTTTCGTCTTTCTTTTCTCGCTTTTTGGCTTAAACTTAGTGGCTTCGTGTTCCGTCTGCTCCTGCTGGAAAGAGCTTCAAAGCCGCACCCGCCTTCAGGAGCCAGAGCCCGAGGTTGGCAGCATCTTGGATGCGGACCCGCAGGTGCGATTTGGTTTCAGGAGGGAACCGTCGGCGTGCCGCATCGTGCTGTCAGTCAGCGCACGGCTTCTTGGGCGATCCCAACTGGCCCTTGCCGCGACTGGCAAGTGCCTGCAATGAGGCACCGTGGCTCTTGCAAGAGCCCGACTGACCCGGATGTTTCATCTTTCGCATCAGGAAGCCCGACCTGGATACAAGACCATGAAGGCAGCGTGGGCTCGGGCTCGGCGTCACGAACAGAGAGAGGACGTTAGCAGCACAGGCGCACGAGTATCTGGATGAACCCGCAGTTCTGAAGGCAAAAGTGTGTCTTGGCTTGGCTTGGCTTGGCTTGGCTTGGCTTGGCTTGGCTTGGCTTGGCTTGGCTTGGCTTGGCTTGGCTTGGCTTGGCTTAACAGCTACAAGGGCTGTCTGTCAGCGGTCGGCGCCGCGCCGACTGGCAACCGAGGAAGTTGCTCGCTGACCTCATAGCACGAAGCCGAAACTGCATTGCTTACACTGGCGCTGGTGCCCTGGCTGCCCAAGCAGTAGATGTGACCATGTCCTCGATGGAGTGCCTTTGCTTTCAGGCATCAGCACGGCCTCTGGCATCAAAGACTATGCAACGAAGGCATCTACCCGCGTGTGAATTCGGGGTTTTCTGATGTAAGAATGCTTGCATGTCTCCAGCAGGCAAGCTCCTCGTCCTCATCTTCTTCGGCGAAGTCGCCATGGCTGGCGGAACCGAGTTGCGTGGTGCTGTCCATTTACGCATCACAAATCTTCAGACTTGATGTCTGGCTTTCGCAGCTTGATGATGGCTTGTGCTTTGAGATGTTGAGTAGTTCGGGCAGACTTGTCTGCCGTGCCTATGTCTGCCATACCTAGCGGGTTTGAGCTTGATCGTCGTAGATTGTGTCAGAGACGCAAGGCTACGCTCACCATGTCCTCGTCGCGCTTTGGAAGAGTGGCCTTCTGGAAGAATTATCGTCGACATTGCGCGTTTCTGTTCTTCGTGACAGCTAATGCGCCGAAGCAAAGAGCAGCATTTTTGTGACAAGCTGCGAGGAAGCTTGAAACACTGGGTGCAGCAGAATCATGATGGCCTGCCTCAGAAAGCAGGATTTCCGCAGAAGGAGCCCTCAACGTTTCAGTTTGTGGGGCAGGATACGAGGCAGCACTTTTTGCTTGTATTCCTCAGCCGTGAGGACATCAACGAGATCCACGGTGCTTGGTGGGACCCTTCCAATCCAGCAATTGCCCAAGACCAACAGGGCGTCTTCATTTTCGCAGAAACTGTCGTGGCTTGAATGGATGCCCAGGTCGTCCCAATGGACGGAACTCTCCGTTCTGATCTGATTCAGTGGATGCTGGATTCTTGGCTGCTTATCGAGACAAGGGCTGAATGCACACCTGTACGTGTGGAGGTCGTGCCTGCCGCGCATCCGTAGACTGCTGTAGAGAGTGGACAGGATCCCAAATCTGTGCGAATTAGCCAGCTTCCCCTTATCTGAAGCCAGCAATGTTTTGTTCGTCTCTCCCAAGGATTGGGAGAGTCGCGCGGACCTGTGTTTGGCACTTGGGACTTCCATGGCTCCCAGGCTGCCAAGTGTTTGCGTTGGTGGGGCTTGCCAAGCTTAGGGCGACGCAGACCGGGGTCGTGCTCATGGGCTTTGCAGGCATTATATTTCAGTCGTTAATTATTCTGTGGCTTCAGGCTTTCTTATTTTGGTTATCTTTGCTACGACCAGCATTCGACATGTTTGCTACAGTCTCTGTAGGGTGTGACAAGGGGGCGAAAATGCTCATGACATCGCTCATCCATCGCGTCGTGTTCCATGCATGCAGTCTAATCGAGGCATGTTGCAACTCTGCAGAGACCAGTTTCACAACGCATTTGCGCGGTCGGGTTGGCTGAAACTGCTTTGCATATGTCTGTAGGACATGAAGCTTGAGGACCCTTCCCGTCTCCCAGGTCGGAATGAATGCAGATCGCATGGCTGTGTCCCCGGCCAAGCGTGCCCAGCGCTTGCGACGAGACGAGGCTCTGTTCTGGACGGGATGAGGGGTGGGCAGGCGCCTTCAGGTTTGCAAAAATTTCGCAAAGAGTAGGCTGCATGTTCGGACAGAGGTCGGCAGGGAATGCCGCAGAGGTGAGTCCGTTCTTCTGTGAGTCATGTCATGCTTTAGAGTGGTGGAAGTAGAAGAAGAAGTAGTAGCAGCAGCAGTAGTGGTAGTAGTCGTAGAGGAAGCAGTAGTGCATGATAAGTAGCCAGTGGTCAGAAGTTAGGACGAAGTGACAAAGGGCCTGTTTGCTTCTTACACCCTTGTAGCCTTTTTCCCCCCCTTCTTTAAATCCAACCCACCCGGGCTTGCTTTCCACCCGCCCACAAAAGCTCTTGCTGGACCTCGCCAGGAAGCTTTTTTCGACCTCATGTAAAGCTCTTATCCAACCCCCAACCACTGTTCTTCGATCCCGAAAAGCCCTTTTCCGACCCCTCCCCTCTTATTCAAACCCGCCCTCTACAATTTGACAGCTTTCCGTTTCTGTTTCTTCCCCGCTCTTTCTCCCCCTCTCTCGCTTTCCTTCACTCTTCTCTGTCTCTCTCTCTCTCTCTTTGTCCCTCTCTCGCTTGTTCCGTTTGGCTGGCTCTCGCTCTTTGTCTTTCTTCGTTCCTTCCTCGTCTGTGTGCCTCACTGCCTCTCTCAGTCACTTCGTTGTTTCCCAATCCGTCCCTTCCATGTCCTCCCCTGTCGAGCAGCTGCAAAGACCGCAGGAATGTAGGATTGCAGGCGAGGCCACGACGTGCAGGCTGCAGCAACCGCAGGAGCGCAGGACTGCAGGCCCTGCAGCAGCCCACACACCAGCCACGTAGCGGTGGCGGAGGGCTACGTGGCGGCCCCTTGGTGCGGTGGTGCCGCATAGCGTTGCCGCATACCGGCGGGGGGTCTCCTGAAAATGCTTCCGGTGGTACACTGGTATTACAAGTCGCGAGGTACTTATGGGTAGCAGTCAGAACTTTGTGTCAAAGCCTACCCACGAGTTTTCTGCGTCCTGCACAGTCTGGGAAGGCTATGTCTATGTCATACTAGAAGGGACTCTAAACCTTATATGAGGCTACGAGTGGCCTTGAATCTTCGAGCAGGGGCGAATGCTGACAGACAACAAGGTCAGCATTCTAAGAAGATGCCGTCATAGGAATATGTATGTATACATGTGTACATGTATATATGTAATCATGCAAATATGTATACATATGTATATATATATATATATGTATATATGGTTGCGCCCCGGCGGGCCCCCCCTCCCCCCCTCCCCCCCAATGGTTCAGTTTAGAAACAGTTACACAGGCCTAACGATTTTTGTTTCCCCCCTCCGCCCCCCCTTGTGAATCCTTCCTTCTCCTGCGACCCTCGATCCGCGGTTCTTCTGCATCCATGCGCCCTTCCCCCCTCGCCCGCCACATTTATGGCCCCGTGATTCTCCATCCGCCATCCGCGTGTGTGGTCCAGATGCGGAAGGAGAACCCCCACCCACCACCCCCACCACCCCCACCACCCCCACCGCCCTCACCTCCCTCCCTCATTTCTCCCACACGGTCTTTACAAAGTATTTACAGGCCTCCAATGTGTAGTGTAGTAGCAGTTCTTCGTGGTATTAATAGTGATGGTGGTGGTGGTGGTCCGTTAAATCAGTCCGGAGGCTACGAGTGGATAGTGAATGTACACGCGGGTTTGCTTTCCGCTGGAAGGCACTGGGAACTGTGATCGTCGCACTGCAGCAGACACAGTGACTCAGACTCGAGCATTGTGCTTGTGCTGCACAGCCGTTCGATCCAGCATTGCTGCGATTGATTGCCGTGCTTGATGAGCTTAATTAATCTCCATTGCACAGCCCTCAAGAAAATTGCCGAGTCTCGAATTCACCCTGCATTGCGGGCACAGTCCTGGACAGGCAGGAGGCATGGAAGTTCATTTGCGGTGTATCGGCTGACGGTCCTCAAGGTACGACAAGATCTCGTCTTTGCGAATCTTTGCTCGGCTTGACGATGTCCTCAGGGAGCTGGACTCACAGCTGCAAGAATTTGCATCTGTTGCTGTCTCTCGTGGCCAGAACAGGCCGTGTAGGCCTGGAGGCGTGCTGGCCCTCGGCCACAAGGTAACATTCAGCAAGGCATAGAGTAAGTTTAGGTCAGGTTTCACTTTGAAGGGAAGTTCAAGTTTCTTGTTGTTGCTGACTGCTGACACGACTTTCCACAGCATCGCACGATGCCTGTCAATGTCTCTGGAGATGTGTTCAGCATATGGCAAGACATTTGCCGATCGGTCGTTCTTGCCAGCAAGACATGTCTCGTACAGGTCCTACGTGTACTGTCACACGGCCACCCTTCAGCCGAGAAGAGTATAAGAAGCAAAGCAACAGCTTTTTGCCCAGGCTTCATTGCTAAACCTCGACGTAGCTTCCGGGCCGGTGTTGTCGCAGAGACGTCAGGAGGCACGCCTTGCCCTCAAATGAGTGCTCCTGCAAAAGCAAAGGCTTCTGCTAGCGTGACTCCAGGAGATGTACTTGTCACTGTAAGTCCCCGCTCCTCCTCGTCTTCAGCAGGCAATCATTCCGTACGGCCGGGACGGTCGAAAGTCTACCACAGCCCAGCTGCATCTGGACCTGCGTGTGGGAAGCCACTGGCCTGGACAGATCGAATGTCTTGTCGTAATGAGCTCCCTCTCCTCTTGGTTGCTGATGCTGCCGGGTTTGAATGCCGTTATGCTGTCTCTTCACGTGCCATCAGCATGCTCGGGGGTCTTCAATTTAGGCGAAACATGGTGGATGGTTCCAGCAAGTCCTAGTAAGGCAAGCTACGGGTGGTTGACCAGCCCGACTGGGACCAAGCGAAGTATGGTGAGCTATGCCAAGTCATGGAAGCTCCCGAGGACAGACGCGGCAACATGTGGGCTACGTCGGCATTCCAGTACTGCCGTAGTATCCAAACTCAGCGGGCTGGCTTTCGTGTTTTTGCACACCTGGGCCCTTCGGCGCTGGTTTGCCGTATTGGGTCACGCATAGGGCAGCACTTAGCACAAAATGCAACGAGCACCGGCGAGCGCCTATCCAGTCGGATTAGGGTTTGACGATGGGGTCACAGTGCTATGAACGACCCACCGAACATATATTCATGGCACTGCGGTGATATGGTCAAGTCCTCAGTTGCCGTGCATTCTCAGATTGTCACCGCAGAGGTACCCGGGCCCGCTCACTAGAGTGGGATCCTTACGGCTCAAGGCCAACTTTCGCGCACAGTGCGCGGTGCCCACGGTTTGCAGACGCACTGTGGTGGTACCCCCATGCTTTGTGGCCAACTCCCGCATGGCAATTCTAGTTAAGACGGTGTTTCTTCTTTTCGGTCAACTTATTCACTTTTTGGCTCAGTGGTGTCCCTTCTGCTCCCGTCCATATCCTATTTGCCGGAATTTTTGTCAGCTTTGCTCCACAGCTCGCTGCCGGCTTCGTAGCGGCACTCTGCTAACATGGTGGTCCGTTTCGGGATTTTTCGGGTAGTCTCTTGGTATTCGGCTGTTGCTGTTTGTTTTTGCTTTGTGGCGTTGTCGTTGCTGTGACTGCTGTGTGGGCCAAAATGCCTCCAGCTTTCTCGTCAAAGGTACTTTTCACCTTGCATCTTTCACCTCACCTCACCTCGCCTCGCCTTTTTGTCTTTGCAGTGCGCGCTGCAGGCCATACCTGCAGCCTTTGATTCTGGCGGCAAGAAGCAACACCTGAGCGTCTCTGCTTTTGAGGAGCTGGCCAAACAGGGGCATGTGCAGCTGCTCTTTCCCGGCGACGGCTTGAAGAAGTCGGTTACACGTTTTCTCGGTGGTTGGTGGATCGAGGCTGCCATCAAAGGCCACTTGACCTGAACAACTGCGTGAGCAAAAACACTGCAGAAAGCCATTTTGGCCGGCTACGCTGAGCATCAAGCCTTGGGGTTGAGTCAGCTGGCGTGCGCTTTCATCTTCACGCCGAGGAGAGTTGGACAAGATTCCGGTGGCTTGTCTCAGTGCTAGAAGCACAAGAACGTCACTGCCGACATGTCCAACGGCGCATATGAAGCCTGCAGCACACATAATTACAGTGTTTTGGCAAGTCTTTGGAGGTGTGCTTTGCTGTGTCACCTCGTCTGGATGCATCGTGAGGTCGTGCCTGCCGAGTAATGCGGCCTGTTGTCGTGGACCAAGGGTTCTGATCGTTTCCCGTACAATTCGAACAACAATTTCGAGCTCCGCCTTTCACCACTGGTGGTTGCATCTGTCATTTAGACATACTCAAGCCGCAGACGGCTGAGAAGGCATGCCGGACCTTGAGTGCTTATTTCCTTTCGCTCAGATGGTGCCATGTACAGTTTGGCCCCTCGTTCCGGCTATGGCGATTCTGCAGTATGTTTGGAGAAAAGTTTTGAGGGCGGCGACGCTTGTCAGCTGCGCATCCCAGGGGTGCCAAACTTGGCTCCTTTCTTGCTAGGGAAGACCCTCGAATTCACTCAGTTACGAGAGAGCGCTGGCTATCCAAGCCTGTATGCAGCCTTAACCGGAACTACGAGTGATCTCGAATGCGAGCTCCGAAATGAACTGCAGATTGTGAGTTTGAGCCCTGGTGGAGGAGGCCATGCGTCCAAGCGCAATGCCCCCATGGCTAGCCGCGGCGAGTGCCCTTGGAGCGGCTGGGCTGGAAACTTTCAGGGAGAAATATGTTCGAGAGAGAGTAAGCTTGATAAATTGCGCTGTTTTCGCGGCGTGACTCATGACTTGTTCAGGTTCGGTCCATGACTACCTCCACGGTTGCCTCCAGTTTTGTGCAGGTGTCTTTCGAGGATGCCTCTGCACCACCTCCCTGGCTGCAGGCAGCTGTGGAACAAGGCTTGGGTGAGAGAGTTGAGGCTCGAGCAGGTTAGGTTTCCGATGCAGTCCAGGTATGCTCAGATAGACCATACGTGACTAGGCTAAGAAGACTTGGGATTCTAGTCTCTTGCAATTGTCGTGGCTCCAAACCTTGCAGGCGTCGTCTTCTACGATCCCGAAGGAAGAACCTCGTCGTAGTTGCAAGCAAACTGCAGGGTGCTTTCACCACCAGGACCGGCAGTGCAAAATGAGCAGGTTTCGTTCCGCTTGTGTTGACGGCTTACCAGACACGCCGATGTTGGCTACTCGGTTGGCTGTCGGCTCAAAGGCTGGAACACCCACCTAGAGTGTCCATTTCGCCTCAATGAGGCCTCCGGTAGTGTACTCTTTCCTCATTTGTCTATGGACGTCCGCGACAGCCGTGCATTCCTTCAGCGCGAGAAGTCTGACGCACATCACGCACCAGCGACTTGCGCACCAGGAGCTTTGCAAGTGCTCAGCCACATGATACTAACATCATCAAGAGACGCATTGACGCGGTACTGAATGAAGTCATCCCTTGAGGAAACATGGGGAGGTTTGTCAGATGCTCTGCAGTCTGCGGGAGAGGCGATCTCCTCTGCAGCTCACGATGTAGTGTCTTGCATGCAACCCGGAGCTGTCCCGTGGCTCTTCGAGCACAGAGCCTCTTGTCTCAAGGTCGGCTCTGTCACCGACTCAGCGGCTAAGGCCCTGCTAGGCCAGCCGTACGCTGATGAGCAGCGGGGCTGACTGACAAGAACGCATTCTCCGAGTAAGTCGTTGTAGCTGCCAAGTTTTCCAACATTTTCCAACTGCAGATGACCTTCCAAACTTGCAGGGCTTCACGATGATGCTGTCGGGTGCGTGCAGGTGATCGAGCAGTGGACAAGTTCGAACTTCCGCCTCCCTCAATCCGGCAGATCAACATTCAGGCAGGTCGGACAGGAAGCTTCGCCCGAGCCATTTTTGCAGCTCTGCTTGCAAAAGTGCATGTCGAGGTAGTTACGTGCGTCGGGGCGCTGCTAGCAGTCCTCGGCATGGGTTACGCAGCAGATGTGCGACTAGACAGAATGATATTTACGGGATTTGGCCTGATGTTTTAGAGCCTGGCGAGTTACAACCCCGCAACTGCCAAACGGCATGATGCCTGCAGCATTGTTTTCCAGCCAGCGCCTGCAGCAGCGAGGCTGTTCCCAGCGAAGAAGGTGCTCACACGGCCGTCCTATACTTGTCTGGCGATGCTGTTGGGCAGCTATGCCATCCTTATTCCAGGAACGCCGGCGGAGCTGAACTGAGGGCTCTTCGGGGGCACCGGGGTTTTAGGAGAGATGGCTTGGTGGCACGGAGTGATCTTTCATTTCACATACATGATTCTGTGGTCGGTGGGTCCTGAAGGCACAGGCAACAGTTTTGCCTCAAAAATGTAGTCATGTGTAGCAAGTTTAGCGCAGGTTCGGTTTCTGCTTTCTGAACGGACCGCCCCCTGGATGAATCACATAAACATCTGCCAAGTGGTAGCCTTCCGCCAATGGCGGCTAACAGTGCATCAGGCAACTTGAGAAACCTGCGAAAGCTGTATCACCTGAAAGCACCAGGCTTGGTCTCAAACCTCTTCGAGTTCCTGCTGGGTGTGCAAATGCTGGGTATCAATGTCTTGCTGACAGAGGCTGCTTTGAACTTCGCTGTGTTTTCCTAGAGCCAGGAGGGTTTGTAGAATGGAAGCCACGGAGGTGGACGGGGAACCGGGCCCGATCGCCGAATCCACCTTCGGTTTGGTGAAGCTGCTGTGCCAAACCGGCGGCTACGTGGGCGCGGTTCTGCGCCTCGCCCCAAAGAGACGAAGTGCGTCAGTGAGGCGAAGCCTAGCCTTGTACTGCTGCCCGCAGCACCTGTCGTACCAGCTTCGGAAGCATGCAGGATCTTGTTCGCATCTGCATAATGCGATGCTTCTTAAAGGGCGGCTCTTCGGAGGGTGCGCCTTCCGAGGGTGGTGATTTACGCGATGGTCATTCCTTCCGTGAAGCTCATCGCTCTGATTGTGGCAGAGATTTGGCGTGACAGTGAGGACAACACATCCAGCCTGGGATGTTGCAGTTGCACTACGAGTGATTCTAGCAAGTGAGGAAGTCGCGCCACTGTACTTGGATCCCCTTGGAAGGACCCGCGACAAGTACAAAAATCCAAGCGCTTTATTCAGGCCCAGCATTGGAACCCGAACGGAATGTCAGCGGACTTGTCTAAAAGGCTGCAGTACTCCATGCACAGCTTGTTGTTTTTTGCATCATGTTTGAACGACTTCCGGTGCAGGTCGTGCAATTCATCAGCAAATGGGCTTGCCCAGACATGTTCGCATACATCCTCCTGCTGCTGCCTGTCTTGAACTAAACATGCCGGCATGCAGTCTATACCGGTGCATTGGCTAGCTTTGGAAAAAAAACCTTGCATGCTTGCGCTGCACATATAAACCTTGCATGCTTACACTCCACACATATACAGTACTTATAACGCATGCTTACACTACATACACATATACAACGCATACACATACATAGCACGCTTACATCGATTTCTATTCAGCTTGGGGTAGGTACGCCCTACCATTATTACGATCCGCACGCACGGCGCTTTTGGCTTTCTTTCTACTCAAGCTAATAAAACTGGTCACACAAACACGCTGCAAGATACACGTGCCATGGAAGCATTGCTCTGCTTGCTTTCGGGATAATCGCTGTCTAGTTTTTCTTCGAATTTGCACAAACTTGCAAATAGGCGACAGGTGCAGAGGAGAACGCGGCAGAAAGGTAAATCTTTGTGCGATGCTGCAAGAAGGTATCTCTTCCGGCACCTCGACGGCGCGGGTGGCATTGTCGTCGCCCCCGCACGCCTGGGCATTGGTGTCTGGGCCGGGACGATGCCATGCAGAGTTCATAGGATAGCTCGAGTTTCCAGACCCCGCCCGATCACTGCTCGAAGCCACCATCCGGATCCGATAGAATTTCTAAGGCTTTGCTTGCTTCAGCATCTTCTGCGTGTTCTCCACTTTCTCCACGCTCATGATACAGGCAGCTGGGCTTTAAACATACCAGGACATGCTTCACCGATCCTGGCTGTGGAACTGTGGATGATATCAGTAATCGCTTCCCCCTAATATTTAAAGGGGGGGGGCCCCCCCCCACAATAGATATTCAAAATATATTTTTATAATTAGGGGGTAGTCTTATCGCTACTGCCAGATTTGGGTAATTAGACTAGTCATTCAAACCCGGGCATTTGAGACGATTCCCAAACCTCTTCAGAAATCCACGATTTCTAGTATCGCT